>JADLZN010000144.1:0-99556 GCA_018155175.1 Sinocyclocheilus anophthalmus
AAATGAGCAAAGAACATTAAGAACATCATTACTGACTTCAGTCTAGCACGAGTATTATATGCTCTTTAAAAACACTCCTGTTATAATCAGTGAAGCTATCTACACTGTATAATGAATAAATCTCTTACCACTTACTTATACTGCACATGTCTGCGGTGCGTTACGGCGCCAACACGGCCACCGGAGCTGATCGTGGCCACTCTGGTCTATGCTTGTTTATACCAGCCGCGCACTTCTCTGAAGCGGCTCTCCCCACTACATCACTGAAGATGGGCGCCTAGTCTATTTTTGATGGATAATAATAATAATCGTTATTGCCATCATCAGCAACAGGGATATCTTTTGACTAATAATCTATGGCAAACCCATATAGGAGGTCAGGTAACCGCACACATGGTTTAATTTTAATTAGACAGGGTGGAAAACGTGTTTTCTAATTCCCAAATGTGTGTTCAATGTCAAATGGTGTTGAATGTAAACTCCTCTTAGGAATTTCACCATCAATGTGAATATATCTGAGAATATTTTAATAAGGAAAGCTATTAAGAGAATGGTCGGCCTAGTCGCATCCAAAATACACATTTGTCTTTTTTTCTTTATGGCACAGCAAAGTGTCGTGAATAATCTCTAAGGCTGACACTTAAGATTTAGTCCTACACTTCGCTTAAATTACAACTGAGATGCTTGATAACTAACTTTTAAGCTCAGCTTTGAGCCAAGAATTTTTTTACACTTAAGTCAGTTCTTAGCAGTGTTCTTGTGAGTAATTCTTAGAGGCTTGATAAATACGGGCCCGGATCTGTTGTATTGATTGCAATTTTTAGAATAGTGTTAAATAACATTGCAAAAAAACAAGGCTGAGAACATTGCTTTTTAAGATTAAACGAGGTCTTGCTACACAAGTCCTCGTGATTTCAGTGTCCTAAAAAAAATCAATAGTTGCAGCATTTTACTAACAGATCAAATAATGTCAGTAAATTTACAACCCAGTCCATCAAAGAGATAATGAGTATTTGTAATGTGACATCTGTATATTTATTCAGTTGTATGCAGATGACAACTTGATTGACTTGAAAAAATTGCAACAAAGCCTCTTTCTCTCTTTTCTCTGCAGGTTTGCTCGCCTCAGTCCCTACAATCCAGGAAGAGGCGGAGCCTCCCATGTCAGATGACTCTCAGCCCAGCAGCAGCACTCCCGGTGAGACACGTCAATCATCCATCATACTAACAGAATTCACTATGCAGCTTTCAGTTTTCTTAGCTATGCTTTGTTTTTATCTGTGATGCAAAATGTAACTAGACTCCCTGATCTCACAAAAAAAAGTTTTACAATGCTAAAGAATATAAATGCATGAAGCAGACTTCACCCTTAATGTTAATAACTAATCATCCCTTCACCCCTAAAACCAAACAAATATTTCTTCTAGTCAGGACAGTACTCTTGCTGAAGCACCATCATGTTTTCTGCAGGTCAAGCGTCCACTCCCACCCCATCACCACACCAGCCCACCCCTGCACTATCAACCCCACCCAACTCGGAGCCCTCCACCCCAAACTCAAGCCCGACGGCAGCTGCCCCCGGGGCCCACATCCAGAGGAAAAGGGGCCAACCCTTTGGGCTCCCAAGCAAACAGAATTCAAAAGTCAAGCACACCAACCAAGCCAAAGGAGTCGAGCAGAAGACTGATGACAAGCAGTGACCACAGGTACCAGCCAGAGTTTTTACAAAACGCTTCTAATATGTTGTGAAATTAAAAAGTATGTATTTAAAATTTAGAAAAATCCAGTTTTTTAAGCTCAAAATAATTAATGATAATCATCGTTATTCACACACACACACACACACATACAGTGATGTGATAAAGTGTTGGCCCCCTTCCTGATTTCTTATTTTTTTGCATGTTTGTCACACTTTAATGTTTCAGATCATCAAACAAATTTAAATATTAGGAAAAGATAACACAAGTAAACACAACATACAGTTTTTAAATGAAGGTTTTTATTATTAAAGGAAACAAAATCCAAAACTACATGGCCCTGTCTGAAGAAGTGTTTGCCCCCAAACCTAATAACTGGTTGGGCCACCCTTAGCAGCAACAACTGCAATCAAGCGTTTGCGGTAACTTGCAATGAGTCTGTTACAGCGCTGTGGAGGAATTTGTCCACTCATCTATTCAGAATTGTTGTAAACCAGCCACATTGGAGGGTTTTCGAGCATGAACCGCCTTTTTTAAGGTCATGCCACAGCATCTCAATAGGATTTAAGTCCGGACTTTGTTTTGGCCACTCCAAAACCTTAATTTATTTTTTCTTGAGCCATTCAAAGGTGGACTTTTTGGTGTGTTTTGGATCATTGTCCTGCTTCGTAACCCAAGTTCGCTTCAGCTTGAGGTAACGAACAGATGGCCGGACATTCTCCTTCAGGATTTTTTGGTAAACAGCAGAATTCATGGTTCCATTTATCACAGCAAGTCTTCCAAGTCCTGAAGCAGACCTAAAACAGCCCCAGACCATCACACTACCACCACATTTTACTATTGGTATGATGTTCTTTTTCTGAAATACAGTGTTACTTTCACGCCAGACGTAATGGGACACACACACACAAAATTTCAACTTTTGTCTCGTCAGTCAACAGAGTATTTTCCAAAAGGTCTTGGGGATCAACAATGTTTTCTGGCAAAACTGAGACGAGACTTTATGTTCTTTTTGCTCAGCAGCGGTTTTAGTCTTGGAACTTTCTTCCTTAATCGTCTTCTTATGGTGGAGTCAGACACTAGACTTAACTGAGGGACAAGTGAGGCCTGCAGTCTTTGGATGTTGTTGTGGGTTCTTTTATGACCTCTTGGATGAGTTGTCGTTGCGCTCTTGGAGTAATTTTGTTGGCCGGCCACTCCTGGGAAGGTTATCCACTGTTCCATGTTTTTGCCGTTTGTGAATAAGGGCTCTCACTGTGGTTCGCTGGAGTCTCAAAGCTTTAGAAATGTCTTTATAACCTTTTCCAGACTGATAGATCTCAATTACGTTCTTTCACATTTGTTTCTGAATTTCTTTGGATCTCGGCATGATGTCTAGCTTTTGAGGATCTTTGGTCTACTTCACTTTGTCAGGCAGGTCCTATTTAAGAGATTTATTGATTGCAAACAGGTGTGGCAGTAATAAGGCCTGGGCGTGGCTAGAGAAATTGAACTCAGGTGATAAACCACAGTTTTAACAGGGGACAAACACTTCTTCACACAGGGCCATGAAGTTTTGGATTTTGTTTCCCTTAATAATAAAAACCTTCACTTAAAAACTGCATATTGTGTTTACTTGTGTTATCTTTTACTAATATTTAAATTTATTTGATGATCTGAAACATTAAAATGTGACAAACATGCAAAAAAAAAAGAAATCAGTAAGGGGGCCAACACTTTCTCACACCACTGTATATATATATATATGGTGTGTACATACATTTATTACCATTCTAATATATATATAAATGTGCTTTTAAGATTGTTGAGAATATGAACAAGAAATTATATTAAATTAATTATATAATATAATTAATTTAAATATAATATTCTTGTTCATAAATTATCAACACACCTTAAAAAGCACATTTAACTTTATGCATAATGCATTGACCTATATGCAAACTCCGTGGGTACTGGTGATGTACAAGGGTAAATAAAGAACTGGTTGTTTCAGTATGTTTTGTATACTATTTTCTTTACTCTTTACTTCAAAAACTATGTCTAAAACGGGTAATATTTTATGTATTTGAGGTCTGAGATGTGGGAACGGTGGAGAGAGAGGGCAAACATTTTGCATTTTAGGTCAGCATTGCCATCTAATCAGCCAATATTGTCTTAAATAGCATGGGATTTTGACCAAATATATTCAAAATCTTTATTATGTTGCAACAAGATTTTTTTTTTTTGGGGTGAAAAACATATAAGGTAATAAAAAAACAACAACTTTAAAGTAACTACAAAACGGCATGTAAAGCAAATATCTTTAAAAGAAATCCAGTTTGGAGCATGCCCCTGATCTGCGCAATGTTCTCACCTTTTTTCCCCCTTACTTGTTTGCATCTCTGAGTGAAAGTCCAGTTTTCAGGCTTTAAAGCAACCTTTTAAGGTCAAGTCAGTCATTTTCATTTTAATAGCTAGCAGCTCCGGTTTAATGAACATCTATCTAGTTATTACTGCTATGTTTTATGATGAGGTGTGTGGGAGCTGTTTCATAAACCAGCTTCAGTTCTTTGTCAATTTATTTTGCTGAATCCCACAATTGAATTAAGCATATTCAGCAAGGATCAAAATGAACAGTGATGATGATGAATTATATTTCTACCCTCTTCAGGTTGAGACTGCGCTTGCGGTCCCATATCCAAGGAAGTCTGTGGAGTCCACCTCGCTGAACCATCCCATAGACAGAAACGGCAGGAGAAAAGTGTGCGAATGGCGCCACCTTTTGCAGAAGAACAGCATTAATAAAAAATAACAAAAGAATTAACGCTGCAATCCAGAGCTTGTTTGTCAAACATCAATGATAAAAAAGCTGCTTTTTTTCCAGTTTTGACCTGCTAAACTAAACATGATTGTATGAAGATACAGATCTGTATCCGATGTGTAGTTCTCCTGGCATTGCAATCTGACAGAGATCTATGGATATTGCCGTCTCCAGTTAAGGTTAACAAGCGATATGCCGAGACAAGCATTCTTGGAATCTAGCCAAATTTTATGCAACTCTGGTTTATGGATTGATAATGGAAATGATGAGGGAAACGAGCAATGCAGTGCTGAATTTGCGTGCTCACGAATCCTCTCATTATGACACATGAATTGTAGACATTATGAAATATTCATTATGCATATATGTATTGTGTTATAACAGTGATTTGTGAGATTGCGATGAACTGAGATGTTTTTTAGAGATTATAAATGCAACGCTCTTTGCTGGCATTCTGCCATGCTAAACCATGCATGCAGCAGCCGCTTGATTTAGTTAAAAATAACAAGTGTTCTGTAAATGTTGATGCTTTAATAACAAATATTTATCGGGAGTGTGTATGCTGGGATTTCATAAATTTAATGGAGAAAAAAATAATGTAACTAGTAATGTAACTAATTACTAATTAATTTTGAAATAAAGTAATCAGAACAGTAACGTGATTACTTTTAAAAAGGAGTAATAAGTCATTTGATGACAAATTTTTTTTTTTCAGAGTAACTGGGGCCAACATGGTTCCGAATAAAAGCCACTGAATGGATTCATATGGCCTGAATCACACCCCAGTGGTAAATTCTTTTGTATTTTGGCGGGCGTAAACCCTATCCCTTTAAAAACATACGGGCAAGTAGTGTAGTACTACTTCTGAAGGAATGATGTGACATTGATACACTGGTGTGCTTTGTTTTCTATTCAATCATAACGTTATCACTCCCCTTCTCTATGTATTTGTTGTTCAGTTCTATTCCAGACAGTAATTAAAGTTAGCATAAATTGAAAATTCACCCTATTTTATAAATGCATGTGGGGTGTTATTTTGAAATGTTAATATGAATTAGCATCATAATACAGCAGAAAAGATGTTGCTACTTCTGTTTTATTGTGACTTTAAAGAGCATGACGAATTGTAGAGTGATACAGAACTAAGTCGTTTTTTTTTCACACCAAGGACAATAACTATAACTATGAAGTTATAATTGTTTTAATTCTATGAGAATATGGAAATTCACACCACTATAACAAATAAAACCACAGAGGATATTGTTGGAATCACTTACAGAATTATATTTTTTCCAGGTGATGAACAATAAAAACAATGACAACCAATCAGATCCCACTCGACTCCAAAGAATTCGGGCAATTAAAGCAGAAGAAGCCATAACTACAGTGCGTGCTTATAATAAGCCAAACATTATCATGCATTGATGTGGGCATTAATATAGTTATCATTCTAGTTTTTATAGTTATTTTTCTTGGAGTGAACTTCTGCCTGCACTTGTATCTTTGAATCGCACTGCGCTTGGTTGATAGTTGTGGTGATACTTCATCACTGTACTTGGCCAGCCTTCGCCAGCACTTTGAACCTTTTCAACCCTACTGTTACTATCCATAAGAACTCCCTTTCTATTACCCTAGAAAGGCCTCACATTCATTGTTTGGTTGAACACTAATATTCAGACCTCCAGATATTAGAACACACTCTGCATTGATCATAGTTCTGTGAAGTGCTATTTGAAACCAGGAAGCGCAGACATACACAAAAAAACAATACTTGGACAAAAAAATAAATTGCAGTAGCTTTTGGTGCTGTCTTTATTTAGAGCTCTTGTACACTCATGGAGTGATGTAAAGCACATGAAAACACTCTTCTCATTTTAATTTGTAACAGTGCATATCTGATTAAGGGTTTCTTTTATCAGTACTACACACACACACACACACACACACACGTAGAAAAGCACAAATAAATACGTTTGAACAGAAGTTTACATTAAAAGGCAGTGCAGTTTTTCATACAGTTACAGTGTTGCACAAATTAAGTAAATAGATGGTATACAACATAAAGAACAATAAAAACATTACTAAAAGAGCAAATAAACGTGTCTCCATTATGCATTAACATGTTGCTGCATCTGATACTATATATCTGATACTAAAGGTGGACATACAGTAATGACACAGTGATATTGTTCCTTAAATGTTTGCATGCGTCAGATGAGACAAAAGAAATCAGAAGTTGAAACCCTCATCTCCCCATTAAACTAG
Organism: Sinocyclocheilus anophthalmus; assembly: GCA_018155175.1. Lineage (NCBI taxonomy): Eukaryota > Metazoa > Chordata > Actinopteri > Cypriniformes > Cyprinidae > Sinocyclocheilus > Sinocyclocheilus anophthalmus. Next base: position 6,766 of record JADLZN010000144.1, read on the forward strand.
TGTTTATTATAGGTACCGCCACAAAAATACAAGTATTATATAGCTACAAATCAAAAGTTTCAAGTAATCCACATATTCAAAAGATGGAGAGGCCACAGAAGCACTTTAACATTTGTGCATTTTTTACAGATGTAAAATAAAAGTGAAGCCATAGACATTAGTCTCTAGCTCCTAAACCTTTATACCGATGTAAAGACAGTAGTGTAACACATAACATTTCTTGGATTTGTTTCAGAAATGCTCCAGCTTGTTCCTGTAAGATTCTGGCCCACTCCTGCAAAATTGATGTAAAATTTTGACCTGCTCCCACCCACAAAAGCCTGCAGGCAGAGGTTGGATTTTTCAGTCCCGCTCCTGCCCGCTTTGCCTTTGCTGGATGAAACTATTCTCTGAACACACACTGCATCACAGTGTTGCAATCAACCTGTTTATAAGTTTTATTTACTGTTAGATGCTAAATTAAATGGAGTATTGAGACAAGAAAAGAGGATGGGCATAAGAGTGAGTTAAACTCTGGTTGTTTGCGTATTGATCCTTCCTTTACTCTCCACATAACCACAGCAATGTTCCAGCAGACTATAGGAGTTCAAACACACTTCAAAAAATATTTGGGGACTTAAGCCACATTTAAAAATGTATGAATGTCATGGCATTAGGTGATAAAATAGATAGCACACGTATACATTCCAAGCAAAACTTTCACAATATAAGTTAGGTTTTAAATTAAATAGCAATAGACAGGTTTACAGTATAGTGTTCAAAATGAAGATGGCTGGCAAACGTTGGAACAATGTACCACACTTGCATTACACACTTTGCGAAGACACTTGTGTGAACATTAATTGTGTACAAAGGAGAGCACAACACTGCCAATTATACCAATCAGTCGTTTTAGGTTCAATAACATTTATCGATTACACTATAATAATATTCATAATCAAAGAAGCTTTGCAGCTATTTGCTTTATGTTTAAGAAGGAAAACACCGCTATGTATATTGCTGGATGCTTTTTAGTATATGAAACTATAAGATGCTAGAGTGTTTGCTTGAGCCTTCAGTGAGGGCTCTACTCTCCTCCATCAACATGAGACTCCGATCATCTTCACTCCAAAGCACTCCAAAGAAAACCTCATCTCATGTAGGGTTCGTCAGAAGAGATATTGTCTACTCGCTCAATATGTACTCTTTCCAGCAATAGCTGAGACCATGAGCGATGGGACAAATTTGTGAGGTTGAGTATACATTGAAAAGGATCTAGAGATTAGGGTGAGGGTTTGTCGTTAATCTAGCTATTGCGTCAGGTTCCTCTTTTAAGGATTAAGGATCTGTATCATTAAAACCCTTTTAACATCAACAGTATCTAATGCAATGTGGATGCCATCTCGGCAGCTTCATTAAATTACATCTGCAAGCATGTTGAAGTGGCAAAGGATGGATGAGATAAATGAAATAAGATGAACTGAGATGCAGGGATAAACAGTTTGACTTGTGTAGAAAGCTGTCGTGCTGACTGAATGGCCTGATAGATTTACAGCAGATAAGTCAGTGTCTGTGCTAACCATTTCCTGCAATGTTTGCTAAGGCAATCAGACAACCTGAATCTTGTTGTGAATAGATGTGGAATGAAAGTAGGGGGCTGCTGCTACTTGGACATTTTGTTTATCATAAGATTGAACTACAAGAGTAGAGAAGGTGGGAGATGTTTCCCTTTCCAAACTGTGTGGAAGTAGAGACTGTGAGGAAAGGGGAATTGCTCAGTTGTCGAACCTAGCTAAACATTAACTTTTAAAATTAAATATATAAATCAGTATTTTTCCTAATTTTTAGAACAAAAACTAAAAAAAGCTTAAAAGAAACTGATGAGTGTAGTACTGAATTATAATCAGGTATGGCCTGGATGTAACAAGAGGCCAGCTAGTAAGAGCTGCGCACCTAAAGAGGCGCACTAGTGACTGACGATAGAGGCTGCAATCTTCAGTGTCCTGGTTAGCGCGCCCACCTCCTGTGTTGGCTGTTGCCGGTTCAAGCTCCACTCAGAGTGGGTCAAGAAGAAATGGTTGCATTGGTGCCATGACCTGGATGGAAGTGAAGTTTAGTGTAATAGAGGCCAGCTAGTAAGAGCTGCACCTCATAATAAATTAAGTTCCATGTTCTATGATTTGCAATCAGGCACTGCTCTTAAATCACTGAAATTGTGTTTTATTTTGCCAAAATGCAAAAATGTGCACAAAATATTCCTTGATTCCTGTGAGTCACAATCAAGCACAGTTCACCTTGACTATACCAAGTAGGAAATATCTTTATATATATATTTATATAATTATATATATATCTATATAATTAATATATATATATATTATCATCCTTTCAAACAATGATAGTCCAAAACCTGTCCTATACCCTTATAAGGGGTCTCTTCCTAAACCTTAAATCTGAAGAATGTGGTCCAGAACCAACAATCAAAAAACTTCCTACTTAGCGAAATTACTCTAATTGTAAAGTAACCATGTCAATCACTTCAAACTCCCTCACTGTATAGGCCAATGTTTTTCACAGCCAATTTTTTTTTTTCGTTTTTCATTATATTCACAGACTACAACTCATTCTGGTGTTAAAGCGACTTGGCTTCAGAACTTGCTCTCATTAGGTACGGTGGTGGGAGGCCAATTCCAGCAATTCCACAATTGGCATGCTACTGGCAAAGAACAAAGGTACAAAGAGAGATGGGTAGAGAAGCAATTGGAAGAGATGGCTCCTCTGAAAATCTCAATGGGCACCCTTTATTATGGCCCACACGGTGCACATAATGTGGTAGTAGTTAAGACAGGAAAATGCAAGTCTCTCTCAACAGGATCAATTAGAGCAATAGAAAAAATTATGTGGGAGCAATAACAATACTCTGCTTGGTTTTGGTCATTATCCTAGAGAAGTGGCGCCTTGCTAATCTATCAAAGGAGTAATATCTTATGCATGATGCATAGGTACAAGGTAGACAATAGTGTCTCTTACAACTTAAGTGCATTGTGTCATGTTTTGTTTTGTACATCGTAAGCATAACTGGCAAAATACTTGACTGGTGCCTTACAAGCAGGGCCTTAAGGAGCAGCTTTTCTACACTCTGGTGGGATGCCTGAAGCCCTGCTTAACTAATCTAGAATTGTGGAAGCATACGAGAAGGCAGAGTGGGGGAGGTTGTTGTTTGACCTTGTTGAGCAGCAGGGTTTGGGAGAGAAGAAAGCGTCTTTGGCTTAGGAAGGCGGGAATGTTTGGGCTGGAGGGGGGCACTGGCTCTGGGCAAACTGCTCTGCATCTTTTTGAGCATTAAAGACTGTCTGCACCCTTGATTTTGTTGGTTAAATACTGGTGCAGTAGTGCTGTGCATGGTAGTTTCTCGGGCTGGGTTGATGCAAGGTAGTCCAGGAGCTGATAAAGGTTGATGTCTTGTTCTGGATAGACCTGGGGCTCCAAACCTACCCAGGGCTCCGGTAAACATACTGACCGGCTGTACTTCCTGGGGCTTGATGAGTGTTGTAGCTCTCTTTACATAAGTTTGTGGCTGTAAGGTTGAAAAACTGCTTCTTTTCAAAGGAAATTTTTGTATACCTCTCTCTAGCTTACAGCAAAAGCTGGCAGAAACTGGTGGACTTGCTGGCTCATTGATTTTAAGCTGGCTGCTCATGAGGCCAAGCTCAGCAGGATCAGTGCTTTGAAAAGTTCTGGAAGAGGAAGCAGCAGAGCTATCAGCAGATATAGTTACTGTTGATACAGCACAGTTTGGGGTAGACTCAACAGTGATGGGACATTGTAGGTCTGGGGAGCAGGTCTGGGGCGTCAGTGGGTTGTGACCAGGCTCGGCATCCAAACCGTCACAAGGGGCCTCTGAAGAGGTTGGTCGTGACAGTCCTTCATGGTTGTGTAGCTTGTTGGGTAAGAATTTGGGAGTCTGAGGTATTTGAAGCTATTGGAGGAGAAAAAAAAGTAATTATTGAACATGTGTTTCCTCTCATTTCAGAATGATCATATTAGGGTGATTTTTCAATTACTGGAATTGATCTATTTGATTTAAAAAAATAATAATAATTGGTTTTAAAAAAATATACAAAAAGACAGAACAGACAACAAGAGTGTCTGGGTATACAAGACACTAGAGGTCAAACTTTTCCTGTTACCAATAACTAAAATTGCAAAATTAATCAAAAGAAAACTTTTAAAATCAATAATATGAACAAAAGCTTTCCACTTAATGAAAAATGGTGTTGAACTTTATTGCACAATTAAAAGTAATACCTTTACCATGAGAATGTTTAGTAATCATTAACTAAATTAAAAATAAAATGCTTCATCGCTACTGACACACTTTTAATTTTACTGTTATATAAAATATATATATAAGAAAGAGATTGCAAGAAGGGGAGAGAGGGGAAAATGGATAGGAATAAAATCAACTCAAGTCTTGTCTTTTATCAGTAACATACACTGATACAGTTTTTGGTTCCTTGCCACAGTCATCACTGGCTTGGTCACTAGGAATTTTGAGAAAAGTGATTTATAGCAGTTCTTTGATTACTTCTTTTTTTTATAGATTATGTTCTTGTGGCTCAGTGGTAGAGCATTGCATAAACAGTGCAAAGGTCATGAGTTCAATTCCCAGGGAACACACGTGCTGGTAAAAAAGTGTGTAGCCTGAATGCACTGTAAGTCGCTGTGGATAAAAGTGTCTGCTAAATGCATATATTATATTATATATATTATCATATTTTCGGATTATTACTTAGAGGGGGGCAATATAGCCAACATCTTTACACAATATCTTACTGTATACATATCTTGGCTTTTCTCTGCTAATGTTTTAAATCCACTTTTTTGTGTACAAAGCATAGTCATGCATCACAATTCAATGCAGAGTCCGTAGTTAGTTTTATTTTACCCCCAGAGGAAGAACCCACCAGTGCCGATGCACATAGGATATAAAGAGGGATATAAAGGATTCTAAAGAAAAACTATCAATACTGATACTGATAATAAGAGTACAAAAAGCAACTTCATGTGTTGATTAATCGTTAAAACCGATATATCGGTCATGCTCTAAGAGACACTATCCCCAGCAGCAGCCACACAACTTCAGACGAACCTGCTCTGGATGTTAGCATCCACACATGACAAGCTGTCTGAGAGGGCTTTGATCTCAGCTCAGCCTCTCCACACTCATTAGCAATGATGCGGACTTAAACGTGAGGTGGTCAGGTCACCGCCAAACCAGTACATGCACTCAAGCACACTCTCAGACTGGCAAACAAGAATGCAATTCCAAGTTAACAACCTACGACTGGCATCAAAAAGCATCTAGAATAGAGAATCTAGTACCGTCACAAAGCAAAACATCCAAAATAGGACAAAGGCATTTTTCCAAGGATGGTACATAGACAAATTTCTGCCTGCTTTTAATATTTCAAATTCAAGATCACAAGAAATACAGACGATATTGATAGAGAAGCCAACCTATCCATCTCAAAGTGAATTATTCTATGTGATGCAAAACTTTGTGGTATGCAGGATACTGAGGTGCTGGAGTACCGTAATATTGTTAGCTAAGTCTTTTATGTCTGCTCTGCTGTTTCATTGGCACTGGTGGATGATTTCCAGTGGGTGGCATTTATTCCATGTAAACAGAGCTTTAGGAATAGTCACCCCGTGTACCTTTATGTTATCCTCACATAAATACCTAGCAAAAGTGACCAGGATTACATATTTTAAAAAGACTGCTGAAAGTGTGGTGGCAGTTAAAAGATTACATTATTTAATTACACAAGGTGGCCCCCACAGGTCATTTCAAGGGTACTTTGAACTGCGTCCTATAGGGGTCGCTATGGGGAACGCCTCGTCAAGACCCATGTCTGAAGCCTACATTGAAAAAACAACAACTTGTTTGGCCGGCGACAGCTTGACGTCACTACCGGTGCGACTATTGTATAAATAGGCGCCGGGAGAACACATCATCCTCTTCTTTGTATTCATTGACTGTTTTGTTTGAAGCGTGCATTTCTGTGGTAAGAGCGATCTCTATTCATATCATTATGGCGAGCTCTAGCAAAATGTTTAAGAGGATGTGTGCATCCATGTTGTCGTTGTTTAACATCTGATGACACAAACGATCTATACGATATTTGTTTGGGCGAAGAGCACGCACACAATGTCTCCGAGGGGGCAATCGGCGTGCACTGCAAGCGTTTTTCCATTTTTCCTACGATCTGCTGATTTGGGGCTCAAGAAACATTTCTTATTATTATCAATGTTAAATAACCATGATACATTTTTTTTCTTTTAGGATTCTTTGAAGAATAACATTTATTTTAAATATTTATTTATTTTACAATGTAAAAATCTTTACGTCACTTTTGATAATTTTAATGCATCCCATGTATGATTCACTGACAATCTTCCCCTTTGGTGAGATGTTAACTATGGTCCAAGGGCGGGTCTACATGGTGGCCAGGGGTGGCACCGGTCTCCACAGAAATCTGGTTGGCCACCCCGGGTGCCCCCCCCCTAACAGATATCTTGTGATTGGCTTGTTTTTTTTTTTATTTCTCACTGCATCTGCCAGTGGCGGATCCTGGCATGGCCAATATAGGTGGCTACCTAGGGAGGCTTTCTTCCCTTCTATATACTTAATTTTAGGCGGTTTCTATAGAGTTATCTTAATGACAAATGTCGAGAGCGCAGTAATGCAACGCCATAGCGCATCCATGTAATGCGCGAGCAAGAATCTCTCCACTCGCAAGCAGATTTCCGTCGCTCTCACTCAAAACTGGATGTGCATTTTTAAATAGACAGTGTTCTCTTATGAATTGGCTCTGCTCTCTAAGATATTGGGTGTGCGTGCTCAAAATTTGTCCTTGCATCACTGAAGGCCAGAAGTTATTTTTTTTTTTTTTTTAAAAAAATTCAGGGGAAGTGTAGGCTTATCCCAATAAATGGATGCAAGCTGATCATGGTCAGCCTTCTCTAGTTATTTATTTCATTATTTAATACTTATTTGAGTTAAGTGCTTACTGTAAATATACATTTATCAGAATATTTGGTAACACTTTCTATGAAGCCCGTATTTGTAATACATTATAAGGGTATTCTTAAGGCATTATAATGAATGCATAATGCATTATAAAAAAAACTTATAATATGTTGTATCATCTCATAAATAATAATAAGAACAGTTTTAATGTATTATAATACCTACTTATTTGTGGTTATAGCTTTTAAGAGTATGATGATTTATAACAATGAACACGTTGCATCCACTTTTACAATGCATTATATTTCTCATAGTTATAATGTTTTATAAGTCTCATATCTTGCCATTTTTCTTATGATACTTTACTTAAAGCAGTCAAAGACCACTTATAAGTAATAATAATAATAAAGATAATAATAATAATAATAATAAAAAAAAATTCTCTCAAACAGCCATAAGATCAGATATCAGATCAGATATCAGATCAGATTAATGTGTAATATGACACATTTGCTTTGAACTATTCTACCATACTAGATTCTACCATTCTTGAGCATACTAATACTCTAATGAGAGTTAGTTGACTTGTAGTTGCAAAGTTGCTTATAGTCGATTGATTAAGGGGACCATCAAAATAAAATGTAACCATATAAAACATTGCATTTTTTTCAGTTAGAGTATAAAACTCACATCAATTAATTAACATTAGCAAGGAGCGCTCCCTTTATAATCACTAAAAAGCTGTCCTTCTTTGTTCATTGCGATCTCACAAAGTTGTGTTATGACCAATGAATCTCTCTATACTGCGCAATCAATCTATTATTTACATTGTGTATATACTCTGCATGTTACAATGAGAGGAATCAACTGGTGCGTGTTGCAGCCTTTAGGTATGAGACAAAACCAGCATGTATTGTCATGAGGATGATGAAAGTGTTTTCGTTTGAATACAGCTTTTAAGTCCCTTTAAGTGTTTTTCTTCATGAATATGTACAATTTCTCATGTGGTAACATCTAATTTATTTGATTTTATTCAACCCAAAAATATTAACCTAATCAACCTATACGTTAGGTTAGGTCTGGTAGACAGAGATAGCTCCCTAAGATAACATTTGCAGGTTTGCACTTCTTAATAGTGTACCATAGATTCTACAATGGGTTTTTTTTTCTCATCATGCTCATTTTGTTGCCACCCTCTTTAGAGACACGCCCCATTCAAAAACAAACCATTAAGACTGGTTTTGTGAACTAAATTAACTGATCCACTGAAAAGATCTGACTCAAAAGAATGATTTGTTCCCAAAAAGCTATTGTATCTAAGAACAAACAGGGAAGGAGTTGAGTAAATAATGCAAAAATTGTAATTATGGTCTAAAAAATGCTCACAGCAAATCTCCATTATCTCCCCTACTTTACAAATGTCTGTGCTGCAACATCATTTCATGGTCCACAGCACCCTCTAATGGATACCACCCTCCATACAATGCAGTGCCGTATGCTTGTTTTATTGACTGAGCCTCTCTCTTTGTTTTGTGCCAATTCCAAGCCCCAGACTTGGAAAATATAATCCTTTGAAGTTTTTTCCACAGCCTGTGGTTCATAATGGATGAGACAAGGCAGTGAGGGTTTTGTCTAGAGAGTCCCAATCGGGCTAACCTGAGACCACCTACAACCCCTCAGTCAGTCAAAACTTCAGAGAAAGTCTTAGCAGAGGTGTGTGGGGCGCTCAGCTGTTCATACATAATTTATGACAGCTCACCAAGAATTAAAATAAGGCAGCTGAGAAAAGGTGACAGAGTTCTGGAGCAGAAAGAAGATGTGGAGGGAGGGATAAGGTAGACAGACAAATGTTGAAAAGAAGTTAAGAAAGAAGAGAGAGCAGAGAAAAATGTAAGCACTACAGAAGTGTAAACAAATTGGTGAGTGAAATGAAGAGAACTGTCAAAAGATTCCCCCATATATGAATAGACTTCAGTTCTCTACAATTGACTATCTCCCAGTTGGAAAAACTTTGTTTTTCCATGAAACTACAGCTGATGCCAGGTGTGCTGTTGTGCCATGTACTCGCACCTACATTGACTCCGAATATGCATTTTAATAATGATAACCTATTAGGCTATTACCACCTCCAGCTACATCAAGCATTTCAGCTAATTATCTGAATTTCAATCATGTCTCTTTCTAAAGGCAGGGAGTCAAAAGAAGGGTTAGTTTTATGTGACCATTTGGTCTAAAAGAGGTGTTTACATGGCAATGAGGTGTGAAGAACAAACTGCAGAACATAAAAACACATCACATAATTATGCCCCAAGGCCCATGTAATCTATGTTCCCTACTTAACAAAAAAAAAAGAGGGATGTGAGGGAAGATGTTGTATAATCAGGTATATAGTATTATTACAATAACCATAGATGACCACCTGAAATGAAGACAGAAGGGCTTTGATAAAAGTAATGAAGTTTTTGTTAGGCAAAAAACAAGCACCTTTAAAGTGTGATTTTCTGTTACTCTAAGCACTTCAGCATATGGCAATATTTTAAAGGAAAATATGACATATTTAAAAAGGATGAATAGACTATGTATACATAGAATAGTCTATGCTCTTGCTGTTGCTTTTGTTGGTTGCTCTTTAAGAAAGAAAGAAAGAAAGAAAGAAAAAAAAAGGGGGAAGAGAAAGAAAGAAAGCAAGAATAAGAGGAATCGAAAGAAATGCAGAAGAAAGAGGCAATCTTAGAGGACTGGTAAAATGAAATAGAAAATTATTGTCTTACATAAAATCATGTAGATACAAAAGTTTGTTGCTTAACTTGTAAGCATTTTTAACACGCATTCCCACTCATCTTAGAAATACAAGACGTAGTTTGTTTGATTTGTATACCAGTGGTGTCAACAGGGCACATCAGCACTCAAATAGTGAACAACTTGTTGAGTGAAAATTATACAGCAACATTAATCATTTTGTTGAAAATGTAATTTTGCAAACTTGTCAGTGGCTGAGGTACTTTAATTTGGGATGAGCACAGGACAGTTGGTTCGCATGGTTTGATGTGTTGCATCTTGAAGCGGCATGTCTTGTGGCATTGTTTGCAGACTGATAGATTTGCAGGTTAACATTTTTTTTTCTATGAATGCCAAGTAATTTCATATTTTGCTTCAGTTCTGATTTTGCTACAGCGTTTTGTTTTGTTTTTCTTTTAGTGTGTTAAGGGCAAAGAAATTGAAATCAACATCTTTTGTTTGGTTAACCATTTCTCATCATCACTCCAGCTGGATCATGATGTCTACATCGACAGAACCTATCCAAAATAGTTCCAAGACAATGCGCCATCCTTTTTTTTTTTACATTTTAAAGTTTCGTAGTGCATTTTTCAGTAACAAGTATACCTTGCATTCCTAATTCACCCTTCGCTGGGAGTTTGATTGACAGGCTATCTGACCAATCATGTAATACCTTGAGACCACTCTCACGACCACATGAATACAGCCTTGGATTGGGTCTTTTGTCTCATTACTTGATGTCTTGGTCTGACAGTCTGAGGTGCAATGTTTGAAATTAATGTTGGAATTAATTCAGCATTTTCCCCATTTCACCATTTAAAATGGACAGTCTGGTTCTTGGGTATAAGGATCTTGGTCTGGATCTAGGCCTCAGGAGTTAAGGCCAATATTTTTTTCAGATATTCATTAGGCACTGCACTCGTAACCCCCCCCCCCCCCCCCCCCCCCCCCCCCAGTGTGCATGCGTGAATTCACTCTTTTTTTTTTTTTTTAGCAAAAAGTTGGGATGTTGCTTTTAAAACTACTCTAAGTAGAATACGAAAATGTCAATAAAAACAACAGGAGACAAAATTAGAAAACAACAAAAACGGACATGCGAGGAGTTCAGAAGGTACCTTGATTTGTTCAAGTTTGAAACAAGTCTGAAAGTATAAATCAGAGATGGGCAACTTTGGCCCTGAAGGGCCACTGCCCTGCAGAGTTTAGCTCCATTCTTTATCAAACCCACCTGCCTGTACTTTTCAAATAATCCTGAAGACTATGGTTAGATGTTTCAGGTGTGTTTGATTAAGGATGAAGCTAAACTCTGCAGAACAATGTACAGTGGCAGAGTTGCCCATCCCTGGTATAAAGCAACTCAGTACCATTCTCTGCAGGGCACATGTCTGCACAAGTTCATGTTCAGTGAAGTATACTCGGATTAAAATGCTTGACTGTGCATGAGACAGCAGATGGAAAAACAAAACATACCCCAGACTTTAGAAAATCTGGTATTGGTCTCAGTCTTGGGGGTCTGGTACACCACTGTTAGATTTACTTATGATTGCACAGACAATCAAACGTACCATATATACAGGTGCATCTCAATAAATTAGAATGTCGTGGAAAAGTTCATTTCAGTAACTCATCTCAAACTGTGAAACTCGTGTATTAAATTAATTCAATGCACACAGACTGAAGTAGTTTAAGTCTTTGGTTCTTTTAATTGTGATGATTTTGGCTCACATTTAACAAAAAAACCCACCAATTCACTATCTCAACATATTAGAATATGGTGACATGCTAATCAGCTAATCAACTCAAAAAAACCTGCAAAGGTTTCCTGAGCCTTCAAAAATTTCTCTCAGTTTGGTTCACTAGGCTACACAATCATGGGGAAGACTGCTGATCTGACAGTTGTCCAGAAGACAATCATTGACACCCTTCACAAGGAGGGTAAGCCACAAACATTCATTGCCAAAGAAGCTGGCTGTTCACAGAGTGCTGTATCCAAGCATGTTAACAAAGTTGAGTGGAAGGAAAAAAGTGTGGAAGAAAAAGATGCACAACCAACGAGAGAACCGCAGCCTTTCTGAGGAGTGTCAAGCAAAATCGATTCAAGGATTTGAGTGAACTTCACAAGAAATGGACTGAGACTGGGGTCAAGGCATAAAGAGCCACCACACACAGACATGTCAAAGAATTTGGCTACAGTTGTCATATTCCTATTGTTAAGCCACTCCTGAACCACAGAAAACATCAGAAGCGTCTTACCTGGGCTAAGGAGAAAAAAGAACTGGAATATTGCCCAGTGGTCCAAAGTCCTCTTTTCAGATGAGAGCAAGTTTTGTATTTCATTTGGAAACCAAGGTCCTAGAGGCTGGAGGAAGGGTGGAGAAGCTCATAAACCAAGTTGCTTGAAGTCCAGTGTTAAGATTCCAGTCTGTGATGATTTGGGGTGCAATGTCCTCTGCTGGTGTTGGTCCATTGTGTTTTTTTGAAAACCAACGTCACTGCACCTGTTTACCAAGAACTTTTGGAGCACTTCATGCTCCCTTTTGCTGACCAGCTTTTTGAAGATGCCGATTCATTTTCCAGCAGGATTTGGCACACACTGCCAAAAGCACCAAAAGCTGATTCAATAACCATGGTGTTGGGTGCGTGAATGGCAGCAAATCTCACCGACCTGTGAGAGTTTGCAGGAGGGGAAAAAGAGAAACAAGAGACAAAAAAAAAAAATAGCAGTGAGGATGAAGGCCACTGTCCCAAGAAAAATGGGTTCCATAACCCTCGACAGTGCCACAAACGGATCACCTCCCTTCGACGCCGAATTGGGGCAGTAATTAAAGCAAAAGGAACCCCTACAAAGTATTGAGTAAATGTACAGTAAATTAACATACTTTCCAAAAGGCCAACAATTCACAAAAAATGTTTTTTTTTTTTGGTCTTGTGAAGTTTTCTAATTTGTTGAGATAGTGAATTGGTTTTTTTTTGTTAAATGTGAGCCAAAATCATCACAATTAAAAGAACCAAAGACTTAACTACTTCAGTCTGTGTGCAATGAAATTATTTAACACACGAGTTTAACAATTTGAGTTGAATTACAGAAATAAAATTTTCCACTTCTAATTTATTGAGATGCACCTGTAGACAGAGTACTAGTGTTATAAAAGTAAAATTATCTATGAACAATGGAATGTTTACACATCCTTAGTTATGAATACTGGAAATTATAGAATTAATCGGTTTGATACTATTATATTTAGATCATGGAGGAGTTTTCAATCACCATTGTTTTAACGCAGTTGACTCGTTACTTGATTTCATGTCTGTCAGTATGATTTGCGTGAGATGTTTCCAAGGAATTACATCACGTTTGGACATGATTCACTTTTAAGCACCGTAAAATGAATAACATTTTGTAATTATTTAACATTATTTTGTAATATTTATTTTGACTGTCGGGGGTGGGTGAAAATATATGATATATTTTTATAATTGCTACTAAAAAAATTAAACATAAATAACATAATAATAATAATAATAATGGAATATTGAACTAAAATTTCATGGTACACGTTTCGACCATTACATTTTCTTATTGGGAATGCTGTATACGACAATCGGTTATGTTTAGGTTTGGGGCTACGGTTAAGAATTAAAATATATCTATAACAAGTCTAACTAAATATATTTATGCGTATAAAAAAAGTATATTTGTAAGATTTTTAATTTTTAAAATTTCTATAGCTGCAAATATCTATCCAAATGTAAAAAAAGTCTTTATACTTGTAAATGTTACATACTAAAACCTACATATAAACAATGTGACCAGGCTGGGGACTCTATTATTGGTCTGGATCTTAAGGGTCTGGTACTGGTCTTGACTCCAACTCTGGAAGTAACAATGTAAACTTCCCATACACAGATTTCACAAAGTTATAGGGGTTAGTCAAACAGTTAAAAGAAAATGAAAAACTGAGAGGACTTGAAAATGAGAGAGAATAAAAGAGAATAAAAGACAGAGAGAGGTTTAAAGAAAAGATGAATGTAGTGTGAACCTGTATGATGCAGATGGACAGTCCTCGCTGTACAGAATAAGAGATCATGCAAACAGAAAGAAAAGAAGGACTTTAGAGGATGTTAAAGACAGGCAGTACTATACCACGCAGTGTCTCTGAAGTAATGTACTAGATGCTCCACTCCTTTTGCCAGAGTTTGGGCAGTTTGGGAGAGGCAGAGGGAGAGAAACAATAAGGAAAAATCAGTCAATGAAAGATTTAAACACAGATCGCAGGGGCAGAACAGGAAGCTACCTCAGCACACAAGACAAACAACACAAAGGCAATTTTTTTACTATAACATTATTAAAAAAAAAACATAATTGTAAAAACTGAACAGCCCATTAAGCCATGACATTGATCTAAGTTTTGCCCTTCACATGACATGAATTAAAGCAAAAATAAACATAGATAAATAAAATAATAATAAATGCATTCAGGTCCATGCTAATTAGCACAACTAAAAACAGGCAGAATTTAGGTTCTGTCTGGACAGCTCAATCTAAGCACACTGCCAAAGACAGAGACTGAATATGTGTCTTAAAGTCGAAGGGTTGTCACGGTTCTCTGAGGGATCCCATATTAGATCCCACAAAGCTGTTCTGTGATGTACTAGCAGCTCTCTTTCCTAATACCTGTCTCACAGAGCTCCCTTCTGACAGTATAAGCAGTCATCCTGGCTGGACCACAGGTCACTTTCGCCAAAAAGCTTTGTGGGTAAGGACTTTTAAGTCAAATCTTGTTTATTAGATGATTAGTCTCCATGATGGCATCTACTGTATGGTAGGTTACTATACAGCTGATCCTTTACTCACCCTCATGTTGATCCAAAAAATAAATGCTTCCAAACCATTTATTTTGTACGTTAATCACAAAAGTAGATGTTTAGCAGAATGAAAGTTAAATGAGTACTGGGGCTGTCAAAAGACAAAAAGCACAATAAAAGTATCACAAAAGTAGTCTATATGACTCAACTCTTCTGAAGCCATGCATGCAATGTGTTTTATAAGGAACAGAGATCTAAGTTTTTTTGTTTTTTTTTACTGAAAATCTGCTGTAGCTCTCAAAACACAATTGTATTTGCGTACATTCAAACTTGATGTCTAAAGGTGAGTTTCATCAAGTTACGTAATTGGTTTTCATGTCTCATGATCAAACATCTTGTGTCGAATGGATGCTATTGTCAACAAGATTTGAGAGAAGCAGATGGCAACATTCTCAACAAATAAACACATATGAACACTGTTCCTCAAAGAAAGCTATTGTATGACTGAAGGAAAATAGTGGAACGACATAAGGGAGAGTAAATGATGAGTTTTCAATTTTTGAGACAACTATTCATTCCTTACACCCTCAGGAACTGCATATTTTCAATGAAAAAAAGATGACAAAACTGGAAGACGTGCTCTATTGAAATCAAACAGCTCAGATGTTCTAGGAAATTCGGTTGAGGGACAAAAGCTACAGGAAAAATATTTTTTTAATGTGAGTATGATGACTGTCTGGCTTTACAGAGAGTCATCATAAGAACTATACAGAAAAAAACTAGAGGTCAGACTCTAAACCAGGGGTGTCCAACCCTGCTCCTGATAAGAAACTATACAGGAAAAAAAATAGGAGGGCAGCCTCTAAACAGGGGGTGTCCAACCCTGCTCCTGGAGAGCTACCGTCCTGCAGACTTTAGTTCCAACCCTGCTCCAGCACACCTGTCTGTAATTATCAAGCAACCCTGAACACCTTGATTAGCTGCTTCAGCTGTGTTTGATTGGTGTTAGAGCTGAAATCTGCAGGATGGTAGCTCTCCAGGAGCAGGGTTGGACACCCCTGCTCTAAACCAAGCAGACAGCATGTATGGAATAAGACAGTGAAACTAAAAGGAGTGGAAATGATGGACTGATTATTCACTAGAATGTGATTGGATGGTGGATTTATGTGCATGACTCAAGGGGGCACAAGGGAGAGGCAGGCAGACATGCAGCAAGCACTGGGGCTAGAGCACAGACTGGTGTCGCTGGGTTAAAGGACAACTCGTCTGTGGTGACGTGGCGCGCATGGCTGCACACTCCCCCGCTGTGAGTGTTGCCAAGAGGAGAGGATAGGGCCAAGCAAAATGCCCTGTACAGAGAAAGACAAAGGTGTGCACCACACACACATATGATACACACAGTTAGATGGTCATTTATCTCTCAGTTCTTAGTGCCAGAACAGGAAAAAATCTTTCAAAAGTTGAAGCCACAATTATTTAGTAAGTGTGGTACATTTATGAAAAATCTGTTATGTCAAATTAAGGGAATACTAGTCCCACAGGGCCATAATTTTAATTTTAGCATCCAAGCAAGGTCCACTTTTCCAATGATGATATGTAAAGCCACCAACCACGAATAAATTTGTTTTTATGCTATGTTTAGACATAGGTTAATTGGCAATCAATGATGCCTTGGCAATTTTTTTTTTTTTTTCCTGCAATGTATTAGTTCCCTTGGTTACTGATTCTGTTCTACACCTGTTTCTATAGTTATACGTTATCATTATCCCCGGTTGTGTGTGTATGTATATATGTTATATATATATTATATATATATATATATATATATATTAATATATATTATATATTATAATATAACTTCTGCGTAGTAACCGCTTATGTTCCGTTACTGCAGAGATGACTGCCAACCATGGCTGACAGTGTTGGAACAAAGTAATTCGACCATCTGACCCCTGATGTATGGCAAGTTCCTCAATGCCAAATCATCAATTCGATTCACTACCTAGAACATTCGGACATTATACCAAACCAGCAAATTGGCGCAACTCCTGGGAGAATTAGATCAGCATCATCTTGACATCCTCAGCATAACTGAGGCCCGTTGGATGGCCAGTGGAAAGTTGATAAGTGACGATAAGACCTTCATATATTCTGGCCACACCTGCAAACATGTCCATGTTGTGGGGATCATCCTATCCCGCTGAGCAGCATCAAGCCTACTCTGTTGGCAACCTGTGTTGGACAGAATCCACACAGCTGCAAGGCACGTATGCGAAGCTGACCTTTGTCTATGCGCCAACGGAACATGCTCCGTCGCAGATAAGGACTCTTTTTACGACGACTTGCTACTTGAGCTCAACCGTATCCTGCGCCATGACCTTGTCACCGTTGCAGGTGATCTCAACATTCAGATCAGCAAGGCAAGGCAAGCGTTTGATCATGTGATTGGCCCCCATGGTTCAGCGACTGAAACCAATGACAATGATATGCGACTCTTGACTTTTTGTGCTGCACAAGGACTCGTGGCCAGGAACACATGCTATCCTCACAAGCGGATCTACAAAGTTATGTGAAAAGCCCCGGGCGCCCAAGAGGTGTGCAACGAGATCAACTATGTCTCCGTCTCTAAGCTTTGGCACTTGTCCATCCTCGATGTGCAAAGTTATTGAGGTGCCGATGTTGGTACTGAGCATTTCCTGCTCATCGCAACCTGCTGACTCTGATTCAGTGTTAATTTCGTCAACGAAGATGATGATGAAAAATATTCGTTAACGAACATTTTTTCTGTGACTAAGATGAGATTTTGACGAGCTAAAATGAATACCTGATGATAAAAACTATGACGAAATTTATGCCATGTCTTCGTTAACAAGACTAGACGGGACTGTAATGTTATTTGAGGACTTCCGGACATTCAAAATACATCCTATAGGCTACTGTCTTGTCCTTCAAAATGTTCGTCCCTGTCATTGGATTGCAATCGGATAAGGGGCATTTGCATATCTCGTCTCAGTATGGCAGCCGCAGTGGATGGATAGGCTACAAAATGCGAACTAGCGATCTGAAACAATGGCCTCAGCACCGAAGGGGTATGGATAAGGTGACCAGTCTTCCCCTTTTTCCTGGGAGTCTCAATTCGTTGTTGATCAACTTAAAGTTAGTGAAGTTGGCGAAATGCTGATAGAAGTGCTCTCTCGCGTGCACGCACCACTTCTTCAGTTCTCATATACAGCGCGCGATCAGTTCTCAGTGCTCAAATACACACACAGCAGTCCAAATGTCTATCGTGTAGAGTATCTCACGTAAATACAGTCGGTATGGATTAAGTGAACGTAAACAGGTGTGAAAACTGAAAACGTGTGTCAGTATTACATGCATGCATTCCGTCTTAAAGAGACAGCATTCCTAATTAATCCGTGTCATTAATGTTAACCAACAAAATATGTTAAATAAATCTACTGTATCTGAAAAATGAGTTTAATTTGTATATCTTTCGTATTTGTCTAATTGTTTTATTCTGCTTCTTTTTCAAAAATTATAAATTATATTATATATGAACAACTATAATTTTTATAAATTGCTCCCTTTTCACTACTGTTAAATGATAGTTCACACAAAAATGAAAATGTCATCAGTTATTCAGTTTTTCCAAATTCAATCCTGATTCAAATGTTCCTAAGATTAATGATTGTCTAAAGATGAGAAGAATTAAAGGGGATTCATATGATGCGATTTCAAGCTGTTCTTTCTCTTTGGAGTGTTACAAACTCATTGTGCATAGATAAGATCCCTGAAGACTAAAGTCTCAAAACCAAAGAGATATTCTTTATAAAAGTTCAAGATCTGCCACGCCCCCCTAAAACGGCTTGTTCTAACACGCCCCCACATGTCTACATCACTATGTGGAAATATTAGCATGATGCTGCCCAAATGTTCACGCAAAGAAAGAAGGCGTGGTTTCAGTAACCGCAGTTAGTGTTGATGCAGCCATGTCAGGGAGACGCTGTGTGTTTCAGTGCGAAAGCAAAAGCACTTTATTTGGCCTTCCGAAAGTAGATGTATTTAGGAATCTTTAAGATTACATACAACAGAACAGCAATGCATTTTATGGACGACCGTTTCGTGAACCTAAGAGAGTATTCAGAACAGCTCCTGTTTGTTATAGTTAATATTGCTATGAGTTCAAATGCGAGTTGACGAATGTGTTGTGGTGCGCTGCGAGAGAGAGAGTGAGAGAGAGAGAGAGAGAGAGAGAGAGAGAGAGAGAGACGCATCACAGTGGAGTCAGCTGTCTTAACCGTGGCTTGTGTACTGCAAACATATATTCATCACTGTGTCTGTCACGCGACTCTGTTCCCCTTTCGGGCTCTGTCTTTACATTTATTTTGAAAGATGAAGCTTGCGATTATGGTAAGGGGCGTTACATTTCCGACGAGCCATTTCCGTTCGGCCAATCACAATGCACTGGGTCAGCTGGCCAATCAGAGCAGACTGCGCTTGTCAAAGGAGGGGGCTTTGTAGAAAACGAAGCGTTTGAGAGAGGCAGGGCATAGAGGACTTACAATAATATGATTAAAATGCTTGCCAGCCTGTGGCCAGTTTCCTCAACTTTTTTTATTGCAGCAATACAATGTCGCTGACCGGAATCGTTTTGAACTTTTCGCCCCTACAAACGACCTGGATTCCCACTGGGACCAATTCCGAGATACCACGGTAACCGCGGCAGAGGCGCCAATGAGGCACCTTCAGAGAATGCTGGATCCAACCTCAATCATGGCCGTTGATTGATGAATGGCGTCATTTGAAGCAAGTCCGGGAACAAAGAACATGTAGACTCAGAGCACAAAGCATCGGAGACGAAGTATAGGGACTTGGATCGGCAAGTAAAGCAAAACTGCAGACGTGACAAGCACGAGTGGGTCAATCGGAAAGGGACAGAGGCACAAGAAATTTCTTCGCAATCGAAACTGGTGTGCAACAAGTTTGCGTGCTTGCACCGATGCTATTCTCCTCATCATCGACTTCGTCGGCCGCCACTCCATCGACTGCCTACACATCGGCATACCCTGGACAGGTGGCAACCTTCTCCTTCCCGATGATATTGTCATTTTCGGCCTGACTGAAATTGCCCTACGAGATCTCACTACGGCCCTAGAAAATCATGAGGCCAGCGCAGGACTCCGAATCATTGAACAGAAGACCAAAGTTATCCGCATCGGTAATGCAAACTCGAGAATCCCAATTACCATCGGTGGACAACAGGATCTTTGTGCCGACAGTGACCTACGTGTGTGAAACCTAGAAGATGACAGAAGCCATCCCTCGGAAGTTGGGACGTTTTCCACCTCCAATGTCTGTGACGCATCCTAAAGATCACTTAACAGGACCATGTTATGAACGTGGAAGTATACCTTCGGGCCAATGCATGGCCCCTCTCCTTGAACATCACAGATTGCCCCTTTCGTCTCGATGGACACATCTGACCTCCCTGACCATCGGCTACTCAAGACAGCAATATTCTGGCAGCCTACACAAGGCAAACAAAACGTGCCAAATGACGCCGGTGGAATTAAGGTTAAGATAATATAGATAGAATAGATAGATAGATAGATAAGGCAATACTACTCTCAACACAATGTAAACACTCACAGCATAGCAATTTTCATTTTGCCTTATTTCAAAAACGTGTTTTATTTTGTTTCAAAAATGTAAAATCTCCTATAATGAATGAAAAATAAAACAACAAATAGTATTTAGAATGACAACCAGAGGTTGACAATCAACATTTTCTGAAGGTTAAGCATGTCTTTTCAGACAATTTAATAAGAAAAAAGTTTTAGGCCTTATTTTGTATCCTCTTCGTGAAAAGTACCAACTATTATAAACACAAAGGAAATTAATTTACACTCATCACTGCGCCCATTGGGCTGTTTAGTTTGTCATATGTCAAATTTTTTCCTTTGTCTTTGATTTGAGCCCTCTAAGGGTTCTTTTCTGAACAATAAATGCATTGTTTTTACCTGTTGTCCATGACCCTGTCAGTACAGAACACAACCCACCAACTGAGATCCATTTAACTAGATGGATTTCCTCCACAGCCAGGAAGAAATGTGTCACATCC
Source organism: Sinocyclocheilus anophthalmus (assembly GCA_018155175.1). Lineage (NCBI taxonomy): Eukaryota > Metazoa > Chordata > Actinopteri > Cypriniformes > Cyprinidae > Sinocyclocheilus > Sinocyclocheilus anophthalmus. The sequence goes on from JADLZN010000144.1 coordinate 27,483, forward strand.
GTCACACAATTCTGTTACCAAGACTACTGACAGACTTTCTTCAGAACCGTTGAGACAATAAGCACTTTTCCATCATCCAATGGCATTACCAGTGGCATCTCTATTAGAACACATTTTGGTACAGAGCAAATACAAACTGTTCCATGCGTAGATTTTTCAGTATGGTCGACTAACCAGGAGAACCATGCTGGTGAACACACCAACCCTCGAATGGTCACTTTTCAGTTGCTAATGTTACTTACAAAAATAAGTGATTATCAGTAGCATTCTGGAAACAAGTATAATTTTTGCAATTTTTTGCAATGATGCAGAAATCACACACCACAGCTTTACAAGGATAGTTCACCCAAAATATCTTATTTTATATTCCACAGAAGAAAGGGAGTCATTTAGATTTAAAATGACATAAAGGTGAATAAATGATAACAGAATTCTCATTTTGGGATGAACTATGCCATTAGGAAAATCTGTTAAGCAAGTTAATAATCTAAATTACATTACAATACAGAACCCTGCCATTAATATACTCAACAAATTGTGCATCTTTGAATATACACTAAATAGTCTTCAGTTAGCAAAACACAATGCAAATGTGATGTAGTGTAACATAGGAGTCAGATCTTTAAAATAATGTACCACGTACACAAGCCCTACACTAATCCTAACCGATAGTGTTAACAAACGCAAACACACATTTGCTAAAGTAACCATGCCAACTTTAGTTTGCTTATACAAGTCTATGAGCTCTTTCGTGCCTTGTTTTTACAGGACTCGTACCCGAGTGCTCTGCATCGCAGGTTTAATGCTATATCAGGTGAGTTACGTAAAGAGCAAATTCACTATGTCAGAAAATCCATACATATGAAGCTGGTTACATGATACCAACATCACAATGTATTATGTTTACAAATTACACACTATGGTAGAAGTTTTTTGAGGGGTAAATGTAACATTATGCAAGGAACCATGCAAAACAAGTGGTTATTAATCAATAATCTGCCCCTATTATCATAATTTGTATAAAATAGAATAAAAGTTGTTGGTGTTTTACTGCCACTAGTGTTTATTTCAGCTGGGAACTAAAGTGAATTGTATTGTAGGACAAGAGAATTGAAGTTTTGGGGGTGGGGGGAGTAGGTAAAGGCATGTTTTTCCAATGAGCCTGTGTTGGAAGAATCAGAAACATTAATGGCGACTGCACCACCCCAGTCCCTATCTTCTCTCCTCTCAGAAGCATGCACATCCTTATTACCCACAGGTGAGTGACATCAACGGGACTGTGCCTCTGTCCCAGTGTCATTCTTTTGTTTGTCAATCCCTAACTATGTACCTAATATACTCAACACTATAGTGATGAAGCTGCTCTGAACATGTTGTATATTTCTGCATGTATACTCACTTATGTGCCTTCCAACAGGTTTGGGTATCCTTGTCTTGGTGCTCCAGTGACTCCTTGTCAGCCTCTGACCCCTGCAAGCAGTGGCACTGCATATCCTCTATTGGAGAAGACTATAAAAAATAGAAATAAAAATAAAATGTTAAAGTAATGCTATACAACCAACTGGGTAACACTTTATAAAAACTTTCATTATGTGACTCATAACAACATATCTAATGCTTGAATGATCATTAGTTAATCTGTTATCAGAGAGTCAGAAACGTGATGATCATGCTGCTTGTTAATTTTTGCTAATAAATTATTAAACATTAAGATATGTTAAAATGCTACAAAATGTCATTAAACCTTCAATTCCATATGATCAAGCATTTATTGAACATGTACAAATGATTTTAACAGATGTTATAAAATGATTAAAAGCTTTTTGCTGCTGTGATACAGGTAAGGTTAGGGACAGGTTTGGTGGTATGGGTAGGTTTAAGGGTTGGTTGAAGGGTCAACAGTCAAAGAATGATACAATGTTTGTTAATGATTTATAAATGAAAGTTATTATAAAGTGTTAACATTAACAGTAGAATTAACAGGGGGGCTTACAAAAGAAGAAAGCAGGTTATCCAGATCTGTTTGTTTTTCCAGCAACTTTCACAATAGATTACAACACACATTACAATACCCCAAAATCAAAAGAAATACATTTTGCTATTTTAAAAAAATGAATCCTATTTTAACACAGTTAAGCTGTTTTGGTATTGTAACAGCATGATAATTATAACAATTATGACAGTTAAGCAAAATGATGTAGTATTTAAATACTATTAATATCGATAGATTATTTGCGGAGTATATGTGGTATAATCTAATATCAATATGTGGTAAAATCTCTGACAATAATAGGAATTACAAAATAAAAATAAATAGAATAAAAGTGTGTTTAATGAAAATGTCACAATGCAAATAATAATAGTTACTTAAGCTAAAAAATATATTTGCCTAAAATTAGCTTCATTTTTTAGAGAACTAAAATATGAGAACTAAAAATGATAAGAAAAATTATTTCATTGCATATCTGCCAATATAATTTCCTACAACATAATATATTCACTTGTTGCTTTGATAATAAAATGTATGAAAAAAATAGCATTTATGCATGCAAGAGTTTGATTTTGTAATTAATAATCAGTTCAACACTACCTGTTTCAAGACAGATTGTATTGTTACTACTTCATTTACAATCTCTTAACAAGTTCTTACCATAGCACATCTCATTATAAAATAACATGCTAATAAAAAAAGCATTTTACCACTTTTTCTCAGAACTGCAGTTTTCTGACTGATTTCTGCACTGACTTTAGACTGGTGTCTTTGTGACTATAATACATACCAGCTGCTGGGAAAGTTCAGCTATCATCCTGTCTTTGCTTCTGAGCTCATTTCTCAGTTCTTGAACTTCTTTCAGGAGCAGCACCACCTAGAAAATAACAGAAGACAAGATAAACCTGTATCTTTTTTGGTCAATCAGAAGCTTTTTGCTTAGTCATATGCGATCAGTTATTAGCCTAACATAATTACTTATTATTATTATTTGTTTTGAGGTGAGTTGGCTCTGCTGTTGGTGTATTAAACTCAATTCAGGTTTATAACGTCATGTTAATAATGCATAACATACATATTTAAGCTCATTTAAATAGTTGGCTGATTGTTGGCTCAATCAGATGTCCCAATTCTCATAAACATGGCTGTTACAAACAATGTTTCAAAACAGTTATCATTAACTAAAACTATGAAACACATTTTTGTTAACTGAAAAAAGCAAAAAGAAAGGAAATAAAGAAATAAAATATACAGATGAAAAACATAAACTAAAATAAAATTAGAAATGTTTACTAACTGAAATTAGTTTAAGTTAAAGCACTCAAATTACTAAATGGACATAACAACAAAATTAAACAGTAAAAAAGCACATAACAAATTTACTAAAAAATTTAAGATCAAAATCATATATAAAAAAATGATAATTCAAAATATTAATAAAAACTTACTAGCATGTAAGACACCCCCCCCCACCCCCCCCCAAATACCAAAAAAACAACACTTTTATAATAAAATAACAAAATAGTTCAGTGCTAAATATGCAGAAAAGCTGATATGCTAAGCTCCATCTAAAACTACTTGAAACAGCATTTTTCTTATTTTACTAAAATTATTATGCATGTAGTTGTCATTATTTAATTTTGAGAGAGTTAAAAATTGGATTACACATTGTAAAAAAGAAAAAAGAAAAAAAAGAAACAATGACCACATAAAATATTTTCCTTTCCAAAATGAATACATTTTAATATAAATATTTGTTAATGAAAGTATATGTCCATTTGACAACTACCGTATGCACCTATCTTTCTCCATGTGATTCAAAAATGAAAATAAAAAATTGGTCCCCTTTATATTAGGTGTCTAAATACTATGTATACAGTTTTATTGTGTTCATGTTGTATTGCAAATCACTCTTGCTGCTATTGGCATGGGATACAGGTAAGTTTAAGGACAGGTTTAGCTGTATAGTTAGGATTAAGGGTGGGTTACAGGGTAGAAATTGGTTCAGAAGTGTAATCACAAATGTAATTACAGATGTTAATTTAAGTACAATATAAAAATATGTATGTATGTAATAAGTACTTTGTATCAAATGATTAATGTCAATGTTAGCACATCTCAGTTAAAGACAATATAAAGTGGGTCCAACTCTTTTTTTTTTTCCTGAAACACAGAATTAATGTGACAGAGTCATATCTTTCAAAAGACTGAGCAGCATCTCAGAAGAACCAGGTTCAAAAAGATTCAAACCACATAATTAGGTTGCACTCCACAGGCTTGCAAGAAGATTTATTTCCGCTATATTCAAAATCTCACAGGGACTGTATGAAATACCCTAAGTATGATTATTCATATTTTCTCTAATAAACTGAATAAGTATTATTGCATTGCTATGGATGAAAAGATGATATTACGGAGCTGGAAGGACCTGGACAATATTATTACGCTCAAAAATGTAAACATGAAATATGGCTTTAAACACATGGTTACCCTTTTGCAAACCCCACTTGAAAAAGTTAAATGTCTGAGATATAAGGAAGAACAAGAACTTTAAATAAGACAGTAACAAGCTCTTCTTACCTTCTGATCAAGTAAAGATTGGTCATTGGATTGTGGAGTATGAGCCTCTAAAGTATCTTCAACTGAACCATCTGTCTCCATCTAAAACAAACCACATACCAAAATCAATCTTGTAGTTCTGCAGTTGAGCCATATGTTATATTGTTAAAGTTCCTCAGGGTATAGAGGTGGTTACACTAGACTTTTTTTGGTCCCACTTTATATTAAGTGGCCCTAATACCTGTGTACTTACATAGTAACTAGATGTGTACGTAGTATGTAACCACAGTGTAAGTACACATTGGTACATATTATCTAGAGCTGTTGTAATATTTCTGTAACTACACACATGTAACAACCCTCCGAATGGTTTGTGTAAGTACAAATGTGTAACAGGAATTATATAACTAGAGAGTAATTGGAACAATTGGATCCAGGGGGTGGAGATGGGTAGGTTTAGGGGTGGAAAATGGATCCAGGGGGTGGAAATGAGTAGGTTTAGGGATATGTAAAGTGGGAGGAGTTGGATCTCAAGTTGGTGCACCACTGTAATACCAGTGTACTTACATGGTAACTCCTCAGGAACTGTCCATTTAATATAAAGAGTAACATTCTGGACACCAACCACAATTTATATGTAAAGCCTAACTTACTGGACACTGCTGTGTAACATCAGAGTAATTACATGGTAAATCCATAGGAATTGTTTACTTAATATAAAGTGTAACACTTTCTTTACCAAAAAGTGCTGTTAGTCCTGTTACACATTTGTACTTTCATTACCAAAAAGTGTTGTTACCAATGTCCTGTTTACACTGTGGTTACATACTATGTACACATCTAGGTACTATGTAAGTACACAGGTATTAGGGCCACTTAATATAAAGTGGGGCCCTTTTTTTCTCTCGCTCCACTCACTGCCATTCATTTGTATGTGAATAATTGAAGACCAGAAATACAAACTAATACAAAATTCTGCATTCAGCTGTGTACAAAAGTTCAAGTTAGGTGCACTCTCACCTGCATCTCTGCACCCCTGAACTAGACACTGTGGCACAGAATAGCAAACTAGCTAGAAGTTAACAAGAGCAGGATTTAGCTCCATAAGATGCACTGGAGACACAGTCTCACTGTGCTGCTGGCTGCTACTAGTCGTTCTACACTCTCTTTGGTAGACTCTTTACCTCTTGACCTCACTATTCAGCTGCAAGTCTCTGAAAGTCTCAAAACTTTGAAGCCAATGGTCACTGCTGCCTCAAATCACCAACTCCACCAATCAGTGTAAATGCCCTTTAGATAGGCCATGCAGATCCATGCCCTAGCAATTAGCGCACATGCTCCGGCATACTGTGATGCCTGTATCATTTGTCAGCCCCATTACCCCATGATTTTTCTCATCAATTATGTCCTTTCTTCTCTCTACTACCCTCTCATTTCAAGTCAACATGAAGTCATAAGGTCAAAAAATATACTGTATGTATGCATACATTTTTTATCTACCAATACAAGAGACACAAACGGTCCATTATTACACTGTTTCATTGTAATGCATCTCTTGAGAGAAACATTAAAAACATTCTTTGAAAAGAGAAACCCAAGAAATGAGCTGTATGATAATGTGAATATATTATCAGGGTCTTTTTCATACACTGGACTGCTGTATTTTTATCCAATAATCAAACAAAAACTAAGGAATTTACTTGTGGGGGGGGCACCATGATTTAGAATGTTGTTTCATGTGTGAGACACTACCAGGGCCGGACTGGGACGCAATTTCAGGCCGGGAAATCTCACACTTATCCAGGCCACACAGAAAAAAAGAGGCCAAAATGGTACCTTTTGGGGTACAACAGCTTGGAGTAGTACCCTTAAAAAAACATAGCTGTAGCTTTTTTACCCCTAATAGGTACATAATAGTACCTAGTAATTCATACACATAAGGTACTAATATTTAACATTCAGCTGAATGTCTACATTTTGAAAATATTTACTGATTTATTTATACAGAAATATTTAGCATTTTACTTATTTTATTTTATTTCTGAACATATGTTTAAGACAAGTTTGTACAATATTTGCCTACATAATTCATGTATCTTTTCTGCGAAGTGAATTTGCTTTACATTTAAACAGTGTCGACCACTTTCATGTGTGGTGCACTTGGAAAAGGACATTAAACAGATGGTTTTGCAAGTTTTTAATAAAGAGAATGTTACTTGAATCATGTTGTAGTTACGTTTTTAAGTTGAATAGTTTAAACAGGTTGCCTGGCTTTTTCTTGTAGCATTTTCTTGTTGCTATTTGCACTAACTGCACTAATATAAATGGCTAGGTAGGCATGGTTAGCTAGCCCCTCCTCATCCTGATTTTTAGAGAGGACAAGAGGGACTATGACTGGAACTCGAGGGTCTTGGTTACTTGTGTTCAAACATTGGTTGGACTACAAGTCAACCATTGGACTTAACCCTTGTTAATACTTCTTCTACTGGAGCATACAAAAGAGGATGTCTTTTCATTGTATATTGACTTAGGTTCCTGTCGTCACACTTTTAATCGCTCAAAAAATAAAGCAGCAGCAAACCAATACATTTTACTATAATAACAGGAAACCACTATCTTGTCTAGCATCAAACCAATTATCACCCATTGAAAAAAAAAAGATTCTGTTTTTCTGTCTTGACGCAGATCATATAAAGAAATCATTGCTGTAGACACTGATATTGATATTTTCTCAGCAAAGAAAAATAATTGTGCTCGAGGAATGATGTTTTGTTGGATTTGATTTGTTTTACTGTTTGTTTAGATTGTCTCAAATTGACATTTTTTTTTGCATTTCTGAACACAACATACATTGCAGCATTCATTCAGACCATCAAGTCAAATATTATTTGTGCATTCCTGAAAAATGATGAGGATCTGAGCTCATAAATCATAAGAGCCGCATTACACTCGCATTAATTTAGAGCATGATTTGACTGTGTAATTAAAACCTGTTGATGGCTCAGGCGAAGTTAATAACAGCAGCTAAATAAATGTGCTTAAAATTAAAAGTAGATGATCAAATAAGTTATGATAACATTACAGCACACTGGAAAATATTTAATTACAATTTAATTGTGAAAGTTGAAATTATCTTATCTTGACTTTTCCTTTAAATTAAGTTAATATGAGCTGAACTGACAAGATTTATAATGAAATAACACAATGACTATGTTTGTACTTCTGTTCTCTTGCGCTGTTACACTTAAGAAGACAAAAGGTTATTTGCATTATAGTGTTTTCTTAGACAAAACAATTAGTTCACTTGATTTAATGTGAGGTGTAAAGATCATGACTGTTCTAATGAAGGTTCTAATCAAACCCTTGGGCCCCTTGCTTCTCACACTGTGATAAAAAGGTAGTGACATTTTGGTAAATAATTCTGTTTTTAAACACATGACTATCCTCTTGTGTTGATCTAGACTTCACCGTAAACACTACTGAAATCAGACTGTACTGCCCCTAGCCTCAACAATGTCAGTTGTGTTTTGATTGACATTGTGTGTTAACCATGTTTCGGCATTTTGCCGCTTAGAACAAGAAAACAGTTTAACCTGGTTGGTATAAGCTATTTTTGACAAACTAATATTATCAACCAAAGACGCATTATGTTCAACAATTTTAACTAAACCAAATTTTATGCTTCTAAAGCTGTTCTAAAGATGTTTATGCTTCTAAAGCTGCTCTCTTACAGTGTAGTCATTTTCATGTATATAGTAATACCATAAGAATCACTGGGCTTGTTTCTTTTCCACTTTATTGAGCCAATTTATGCAGTTATTTAAGTTGAAAGTTGTGGGTTGCTTTTGTTTTGCTGTTTTTCCTAGCAAGATCTGGCAACACTAAACTCTTAAAAATAAAGGTGCTTCACGATGCCATAGAAGAACCTTTTGTCTAAATGGTTCCATAAAGAACCTTTAACATATGAAAAACCTTTACATTTCACAAAAGCTTCTTTGTGGCAAAATAAGGTTCTTCAGATAACAAAAAAGTTAAGAAAGAGATGGTTCTTTAAAAAAACCTTTGACCGAATGGTTCTTTGTGGAAACAAAAATGGTTCTTCTATGGCATCGCTGTGAAGAACCTTTTGAAGCACCTTTTGAAGCACCTTTATTTTTAAGAGTGTAGGCGCGTTTCCATTACCCTTCAAATTGCACAAATTGAAATTGCGAATTGAAAATACGCCTAGGGAAACGCGTCAATTTCGCAAAAACTACCATTTATCGCAAAAAAGTATTTACGCTCGCATTAGGTGGTTTTTCAGGCAATGTGAAAAAGAGATAATTCGCAAAACTGCAATGGAAACAGATTATTCACATTTACAGGTCATCTGGTGTACGTAAAAGTCACATGATCATTCTTTATTGTACTATAACCTCCAAGAAACACTTACGTGGCTGCTCTCCAGTATAAGGGGATTTCCCTACCATTAATGCTTAGACAACTTACACTGCACACGTCTGCGGTGCAGAGTGGCTCTGATACGGCCACTGAAGCTAATTACGGCCACTCAATGCTTGTGTTTATTCCAGAATCCAGCCGCGCCACGCACGTTTCTGAAGCGGCTCTCTGTGCTGCTTCTGTAAAGATACACACATATGCCTCCTTTGAATAAATATAACCAAAATCCATCAAAATCCCACCAAAATCCGTTGCCATGACTTATAGCGAGAGGCAAAAGGTTACGTTTTAGTCGCAAAACATTGGTTAATGGAAACGCTGTCATTTCGCAAAACTTTTTTATCTACATTTATAAAATATCGCCAAAGTTTTGCGCAAATCTGTAATGGAAACGCGCCTTATTGTCTATACAGAATACGATGTTGACCTGTACTAATTTGTTCCCGCTGCGAGTAACGACCAAAATAAAAAATGCACGGATAAGATATCATTATTTGCATACGTACATGGCGAAGCTGTCAATGCACAATCACCTTTGTAGATGACAACCTCTGTATATGCTGTTCTATTGAAATTTTCATTCAAACGCATAAATAAATCTCGGCGATGCACTGCTAGATTCAGAGCAAGATGAAGAACTGTGACACTTCATTCATTAATGCACTTCACTTGGCAACACTAAAACCAACAGCACATATACTTACTTGCCAGCTAGCCACCAAAAATAAAAGCTTGCTGAGTTTAGGTTTGAAAATTATTAAAATTAATAAAAAGAAGGAAAGAAAAAAGAATTTACACTATTTTTATGTGTACCATAAAAGAATTGTATTTTTATTTATCACTCATTTTTATTTTAAAATGTATAATAGTATTATTGCACTTTATTTATTCTTTTGTTTATTATTCAAATAAATAAATTGCAATAAAGTGCAGTGTGAGCAACAAACCAAATCTCCAGGTGCTCTCATGAGAACCAGCCTGAAAACATTATGTGCATCCCTGGTTATATACTGTATGCAAAGCATTCATTTGTGTCTGACCTGAAGCAGTGTCTTCAGCTGAAGCAGATGTTCTTTGACAGAGGAGCAGTCTTGAGCCATGTGTTTCATAGACAACTCATCCAGTGTCACATGGTTTGACCTCGACCTCTCCAGTCCCTGTTCCTTTCGCCCATCAAACGACTGCAAAATGCCACTTCTGTAGGTCAGACAGAAAGAAAGTGATCATAGAACATGTACCAGGTCAGCCAGAGGCCTCAACCTGCGGAATAAAACTTTAGACAGGTCAACAATGTTGAGTTGTCCAATGACAGCAATGTAATCCAGAATCCACCTGGATATATATACAGGTGCATCTCAATAAATTAGAATGTCGATGGAAAAGTTCATTTATTTCAGTAATTCAACTCAAATTGTGAAACTCGTGTATTAAATAAAATAAATGCACTTAGACTGAAGTAGTTTAAGTCTTTGGTATTTTAATTGTGATGATTTTGGCTCACATTTAACAAAAACCCACCAATTCACTATCTCAACAAATTAGAATACTTCATAAGACCAATAAAAAAAAACATTTTTAGTGAATTGTTGGCCTTCTGGAAAGTATGTTCATTTACTGTACATGTACTCAATACTTGGTAGGGGCTCCTTTCGCCTTAATTACTGCCTCAATTCGGCGTGGCATGGAGGTGATCAGTTTGTGGCACTGCTGAGGTGGTATGGAAGCCCAGGTTTCTTTGACAGTGGCCTTCAGCTCATCTGCATTTTTTGGTCTCTCGTTTCTCATTTTCCTCTTGACAAAAGATTCTCTATGGGGTTCAGGTCAGGAGAGTTTGCAGGCCAATCAAGCACACCAACACCATGCATGGTCATTTAACCAACTTTTGGTGTTTTTGGCAGTGTGGGCATGTGCCAAATCCTGCTGGAAAATTTAAATCAGCATCTTCAAAAAGCTGGTTAGTAGAAGGAAGCATGAAGTGCTCCAAAAATTTTTGATAAACAGGTGCAGTGACGTTGGTTTTCAAAAAAACACAATGGAATAATGAATGAGTTTTTATTGCCAGGTATGTTTACACATACTAGGAATTTGTTTTCGTGACAGAAGCTCCCACAGTGTAACAGAATGACAGTGACAGAACAAAAACACAGATAATTAAAAAATAGAAAAATAGAACAAGTAAATAGAACAAGTAACAAAATATACAACTCGACAATTGTATGTACAGGTATATAAAAATAGACAGTTGAATGTACAGGTATTTTATGTGCAAATTGAAATGTAGACTGACTGTGTGTGTTAGATAAATAAGTGTATGAGTGAATAAATAGTGTGTGTTCAACAGTTATTGTTAAGTGTTCATGAGATGGATTGCTTGAGGAAAGAAACTGTTCCTGTGTCTGGTCGTTTTGGTGCTCAGTGCTCTGTAGCGTCGACCCGATGGCAACAGTTCAAAGAGGGAGTGTGCTGGATGGGAGGGGTCCAGAGTGATTCTGCCAGCCCCTTTGCTCACTCTGGACGAGAAGTATAAGTACAGTTCTTGGAGAGAAGGAAGGGTTGTACACCAATGATTCGCTCAGCAGTCCGGATTATCCGCTGCAATCTTCTAAGTTCTGATTTGGTAGCTGAGCTGAACCATACAGTTATTGAAGTGCAGAGGACAGAGTCAATAATGGCGGAGTAGGTTAAGCGTAGAGTAGTAGGTTAGACGTAGTAGAAAGTAGTTAAGAGTAAAACTGTTTCAGCAGCTCCTGTGGCAGTCAATTCCTAGATGGCGAAGGGAAATAGTTAAAGTACACCTCTGCTGGGCTCTTTTTACCAATGGAGTCAAGTGAGTGATCCCACTTAAGGGTCTGAGAGATTTTGGCGTGTTTTGGGTTTGCTCAGGAACCTGAATGACTCCACTGCAGTCACGGTGCTGTCCATGATGGTGAGTGGGTGGAGTGCAGAGGGGTTTCTCCTGAAGACCACGGTCATCTCCACAGTTTTTAGCATGTTGAGCGCCAAGTTGTTGAGACTGCACCAGACAGACAGCTGCTCGACCTCCTGTCTATAAGCAGACTCTTCACCGTCCTGAATGAGGCCGATGAGTGTGGTGTGGTCTGCAAACTTCAGGAGCTTGACAGAGGGGGTCTTTAGATGTGCAGTCGTTGGAGTACAGGGAGAAGAGCAGTGGAGAGAAAACACAACCCTGAGGAGCTCCAGTGCTGATCGTAAGGGTGCTGGATGTGTATTTTGTATTTTCCCCGCCTCACTAGTGATTGTCGTCTGTACAGGAAGCTTGTTTGATTCCACTGGCCAGGACGGGAGGTGGGCAAAAGGTGGGCACGGCGGCTTGAGAATGTTTTTGTGGAATGAGAGAGTTTGGGCAGGAGGAGGTTTGGGATAATAATGTTAAAGGCAGAGCTGAAGTCCACAAACAGGATCCTAACATAAGTCCCTGGTCTGTCTAGATGATGCAGAACATAATGCAGTCCCATGTTTACAGCATCGTCCACAGACCTGTTTGCTCTGTAGGCAAAACTGAAGAGGATCCAGCAAGGGTCAAGTAATGTCCTTCAGGTGGGCCAGCAACAGTTTTTCAAAAGACTTCATGACCAAATACGTTAGAGCCACAGGTCTGTAGTCAATAAGTCCAGTAATTTTGGGTTTCTTTAGGACAGGGATGGTGGTGGAGCGTTTGAAGCATGAAGGGAATTCGCACAGCTCCAGTGATCTGTTGAAGATCTGTGTGAAGATGGGGGCCAGCTGGTCAGCACAGGATTTCAGACAGGCTGGTGTAACACAGTCTGGGCCTGGTGCTTTTCTCTTTTTCTGCTTCCGGAAGACCTGGCACCTCGTCTTCGCTGAATTGGAAAATTGATTTGGGTGTGGGGGGGGGGGGGGGGGGGTTGTTGGAGGTGTGAATGGTTGTGTGGAGATGTGTTCAGGGCGGGTGTGGGGTGTCTTTTCAAACCTACAGTAGAACTCGTTCAGATCGTCTGCAAGTTGTTGATTCTCCACAGTGCTGGGAGATGGTGTCTTGTAATTGGTGATTCTTTCAGACTTTTCCACACTGATGCAGAGTCGCTGGAAGTGAACTGAGTCCTTATTTTTCCAGAATAATTCCTCTTTGCCACTCTGATCTCCTTTTCCAGTGTGTATTTAGCCTGTTTATACAAGACATTATCCCCCTTCCTGTGAGCATCTTCTTTGGCCTGACGGATCTGTTGAGTTTTGCAGTGAACTATGGTTTGTCGTTGTTGTAGGGTTAAATGAGTCCTGGTAGGAATGCAAAAAAAATGCTTCACAGAAACTGATATAAGATGTTACAGTCTCTGTAAGCTCGTCCAGATCGGTGGCAGCAGATTCAAAAAGCTCCAATCAGTGAGGTCAAAGCAAGCTTGTAAATCCTGCTCTGCTTCATTAGTCCATCTTTTTATAGTCCTTAATACAGGTTTAGCTGATTCCAGTTTCTGCCTGTAGGTCGGTATAAAATGAACCAAAACATTGATCAGAGAGCCCCAAAGCTGCCCGAGGGATGGAGCGATATGCATCCTTTATTATGGTGTAACAGTGATCCAATATATTAATGTCTCTGGTGGGACATGTAACATGCTGTCTGTATTTGGCAGTTCACGGGAGAGATGGCTTTATTAAAGTCCCCAGAGGAATGATTTTTTTTTTAAAAACAGAGTTCGGGGTGTTGTGTTCTGGTCTGTGATCAGAATCAGCGAGTTTCGTAAAGCGGGTTGCTCACGTGCGGGCTTGGCGGGCGGGATGTAAACACTGAGGAATGACGACGATGCAAAACCCCGCGGCGAGTAGAACGGGGCTTACAGTTAATGAAGAACTCTAGTCTGAACAGAAAATCTTCGAAACGTAACATCGTACACCACCTCTCATGATGTAAAAGATGTCCGACACGCTGCGTCCCCGTTGGATTCGTTGTCGCGGTCCGCTGTCTGAACAGATGGATAAACCCTGCAGACTCAACGCGCGTCGGAAATGGCGTCTCTCTTCAGCCAGTTTCCGTGAAAAAACAGAGGCAACAGAAGTGTGAAAAATCCTTGAGTTGTCCGGGAAGGAGAGAGACAGAATGAGTTCGTCTGTTGTTCTTTGGGTAGAGAGCGATGTTTGCCAGATGGTTGCTAGGCAACGGCGTTCTGAATCCGCGGTGCCTGAGCTTCACGAGGGCGCCACCTCGCTTCCCCCGTCTGCGCTTCCTGAAGCGCTTGATCAGCACCGCAGCTCCCCCGACAACAATGTCCAGCAAAACATCAGAATAGTCGAAAACCGGTGAAATATCGGGTGGTGTGTACTTCCGAATGTCCAGCAATTTGTCTCTGGTGAAACTGATTGCAGGGACATAACTAAAGACAGGACAACTAACAAAAACATAAAAACAACTGAGGACGCCACGGAGGCAGCAATAAGAGCGGCGCCTTGTGTTGTGGCCTTTTTAGGTTTGGGTTGGTCCGCATCGGACCAACACCAGCAGATGACATTGCTACCCAAATCATTACAGACTGTGGAAACTTAACACTGGACGTCAAGCATCTTGGGCTATGAGCTTTTCCACCCTTTTTCCAGACTCTAGGACCTTGGTTTCCAACTGAAATACAAAACTTGCTCTCATCTGAAAAAAAATGGGACCACTGGGCAACAGTCCAGTTCTACTCCTTAGCCCAGGTAAGACGCCTCTAAAGTTGTCTGTGGTTCAGGAGTGGCTTAAAAAGATGAATACGACAACTGTAGCCAAATCCCTTGACACATCTGTGTGTGGTGGCTATTGATGCCTTAACCCCAGCCTCAGTCCATTCCTTGAAGTTCACTCAAATTCTTGAATCGATTTTGCTTGACAATACTCATAAGGCTGTGGTTCTCTCGGTTGGTTGTGAATCTTTTTCTTCCACACTTCTTCCTTCCACCCAACTTTCTGTTAACAAGCTTGGATACAGCACTCTGTGAACAGCCAGCTTCTTTGGCAATGAATGTTTTGGCTTACCCTCCTTGTGAAGGGTGTTGATGATCGTTTTCTGGATAACTGTCAGATCAGCAGTCTTCCTCATTATTGTGTAGCCTAGTGAACCAAACTGTGACCATTTTGAAGGCTCAGGAAACCTGAGTTGTTTTGAGTTGATTAGCTGATTGTCGTCACCATATTCTAATTTGTTGAGATAGTGATTTGGTGTTTTTTTGTTAAATGTGAGCAAAAATCATCACAATTAAAAGAACCAAAGACTTTCACTACTTCAGTCTGTATGCATGGATTATTTAATACACGAGTTTCAGAATTTGAGTTGAATTACTGAAATAATGAACTTTTCCACGACATTATAATTTATTGAAATGCAATGTCTACTGTATATTAGGGACATGCAGAGGGTCGCCCAACGGGCTTTGAGAATGACGAGATAGAGGACAAAGACAGTTGTGTCAGCAAAGTTTTAAAGTTCATGTGCAGGCTTCTCAGTGTCTATGATCATCCTGTTCAGATTTTAACCAATATGTCAATGTAGACATGCAGCAAAGAGAGAAATTTGCCTTTTAAATCATATGAAACAGACACAGATGCACTTCTGGAGACTAAAGGCAGAAAACTGGAACCATAAATGACAAAATTTCAGAGCAAAGACCGTTTTTAAAAACTTGCCTTCAGAATGTTGGGTATTTCTTTCTAAAAAAACATTTACGTATCTTTTTTAGGTTAGCTGTAGCATCAGATGGCTTAAGTCAGCCCACTCCCAATCTGTTTACAGCGTCTGCTGGATTTATAGGACTCAAAAAATGGAAAGAGATGATTAAACTTTACGCACTGTTACCCCCCAAGCGATTTGGCCCGGTCGATCGGCTTTTTTCGATCGATGCAGATTCGTCGTCTTTCTCGATGCACGGGTTTTTGCCCAACCCAGGCTCATTGGAAAAACGTGCCTTTAGTGACAAGTTCTGCAAAATGATATCATGTTGATTCTTGCTGATGAATATGCTGACTACGTGATTTTAAGATTAAAGATAAGTCTTTATTGATCCATAAAATAGCTGTGTAAACATAATTTGTGTGAAAAGGAAAAAAAGTTGTTGGAGTTTTACTACCACTAGTGTTCATTTCAACTGGAAACTGCAATGAATTGCAGGGGCACGGGAAGATGTTTTAGGTTGGAATGCTGTACGCGGGGGGGGGGATGGGGGCGATGGAGGCTATTTACACTTAGTGCAAAAGCAATAGATGCTATTTACACTAAGCGTAAATAGCAATTAGATGATATTTACACTAAGTGAATATAGCAGTAATTTTTTTTGTGATATTATATGCTATTTACACTAAGTGCGAAAATCTATAGTTCCCTTTCAGTCGGTCACTACGAGTCACGTCGTGACCGACGAACTGGGATATCGCTTCGATAGACCAATCTACTTCGAGTGTAAACTAAACGAGCCAATGCACATTGGCATGCAATTATTGCATCCAGCTGCCGATGATCACAGCGTGAGCATAAAAAGGCAACAAATGCAACGCATACCAGGTTTTCGCTGAGGAGCCGAGCCGGAAACATCGTTCTGCTCTTTTTATTTCGAGAAATACGAGTTCAGCACGCTCTCGGAAGCTTTCTGTGTTGGCGGGACGGCGCTTCAGCGGTGGTCGTTCCAGTGTCGAGTGGGTTGCGCACTTCAGGCTGCACTACCCCCTGTCGTGTTGCAAAGCGGCCATCTCCCCTGTGCGCCTCAGCACTAAAAGAGCATTTCCTAAAAAGAGCAAATTTCTCTAAAAGAGCTACACGGGTGCGTCTTTATAAAGACGACGGATCGTCCTTATAAGGATGCCGTTTCACCCGTGCGTTTCTGGATGCGGTCGTTACCTGGCACAGGGTGATGGTCACGATCGCTGCCTCACGTGTCTGGGCATTAAGCACGCTGAGGTGGCCTTCGTGGATGAGTCATTGATCAGCGGGAAGAGGAAGATGGACCATCTCGGAGATGCGAACAGGCTCGCTTCGCAAGGGGTGCGGAAAGTCCCGTGCCGTTGACGCGATTTGGGGGCTGTTCTGGGGAATGCAGTACGAGAACCACTACGCGTAGCGCGGGCAGTTTGAGGGTTACAGTGATGGCAAACCCCGCAGGGAAACAAACCCTCGGGGACCATCACCCTCTTGCTCCTCCGCTCCAGTGGCTCTACGAACCCATGGACGCGTGCTGGGCCCTCTTTAAAGAGTGTACCAGCGGTATCCAGTGGACCTCCCCCCGACCAGATGTTGATCTCAGCATCGGAGGGAGAGCTGTCTGATGAGGATTCGGCCGCGCTGCTGCCCTCCGGGACGGTGGCAAAGCCTGAATCGGATCCGGAGATGACAGCTATGCTTTCCCGGGCCGCCGAAAGGGTCGGGCTCGAGTGGAAACCTCCACCGCGTCCCGGGCCCTCAAGGTTGGATGATTGGTTTCTCGGGGTGGCTCGCGCTGGTTCTCAGCGCCCCGCCTCGGTGTTTTTCTTCCCGGAGGTGCATGAGGAGCTCATCAGGTCGTGGACGGCACCTTTTACTGCCAGAAACCGGCCGGCGGGCTCCTCCTCCCTCACCACCCTCGACGGCGGTGCAGCGAAGGGGTATTCGGCGATCCCCCCGGTGGAGCGGGCGGTAGAGATGCAATTGTGTCCTAAGTCCGCCTCCTCCTGGCGGGGAGACCCGGTACTTCCTTCCCGGGCCTGTAGGCATTCGTCTGGTCTAACCGGCAGTGCCTATACGGCTTGCGGGGAAGCTGCTTCCACCTTACACGCTATGGCGTTACTGCAGGTGCACCAGGCTAAGGCAATGAAGGACCTGCACGAGGGTGGTCATGATCCGGAAGTTCTGAAAGAGCTCCGAACCACTACTGACCTCACGTTCCGAGCGACGAAGGTCACCGCGAGTTCTCTGGGTCGTGCGATGTCCACGCTTGTGGTCCAGGAGCGCCATCTCTGGCTGTGTCTGGCAGACATGAGGGACACCGACAAGGTTTGGTTCCTCAATTCCCCTGTGTCCCAGACTGGCCTCTTTGCCCAGCAGTTCTCGGCTGCCCAGAAGCAGACTGAGGTGATCCGGCTCATCCTGCCCCGGCGGGCAGCTGCTGCCTCCATCCGTCCGCCGGCTGCAGCGCCCCAGCCTGTTCATCGCCGAGGGCGGGCCCAATGGATTGTGGATGCCATCATCGGACGACAGCGCTCTGCACTCAGCGTTCAGGCTTGCATCATAGAAAGAGCAGAGCGCGTCGTCCGGATAGCTGGTGATGTTCGCGACCAACAGGAACAGTTTGGTATGGTCCTCAAGAGCTTTGTCTCCCTGCTCCAGCAGGATGAGGAGGAATTCGGGGCAAGTGAAGGGATCCATGGGGACACAACGGAAAGAAAAACACTGAGAAAAAAACAGAACACAAACGGAGGAGAAAACACGGAAGTTACTGTTTTGGTCGGCCCTTCTGTCACACTTCTCGGGAGGCAAGGAGCGAGGAACGAGGAAACATGGAGATAACTTCAATTCACAGTCTTTAATGATCCCACGGGGAACGTAGGAGACACTGGAACACAAGGAATGACTTTTGAGGACCGGCAAACACTAACTGAAAGGACTGGGGCTTTTAAACACTGGGTGATTGGGAAAACACAGGTGCAAGGAATGACTAATTAAAGGGAACACGGCACACCTGGGGAGGGAAAACACAACACAAAGAGTCCAGGGGCGTGACACACTTAGTGTTTTTTTTTTATTCCCAACGGTTAAACAGTTGCCCACAGAAAAAAACAGGGGGTGCTACAGCACCCCCACTTCCCACACCTGTGGAACTGTCTTTAAAGGTGATGTTTTCAGGAGTGACAAAAATGTAGGTAAAGGCCCATTTTGCCAATCCCTAAACACTAAACACTACATTTTGCACCAATAAAAAAAGGTGTAAAGTTGACCAGATTTGATGCTAAACACATTAGTCCAGCTCTGTGGGACTAAGGGTAGCACTAACCTGAAAAATATGACAATGTATTGCTCTTACACACTGCAATGAGCACTGACAAAATTTACAATAATTTCACCAAATGTCAAAATGCATGAACAAAAAGGTCACCTGTTTTCACAGCGGAACTGATTATGCCTGCCCCAGTATTGCTGTCGTCTCCTCCTCTGAGTTGGCCAGCCGTCTTTTTCAGAGCATTCATAAGGTGATGTCCCATCAGTGTCTACAACAGATAAGTATATCAATAACTAGTTTGTGAGAGTTTTTGTGAAGTTGCTTACTGGCCCATGTCAAACTCCCCTGTCTATGATATTCAGGTCTCTAAATATGTATTGTATCCTTCCTGTAATACAAGTTTAAGGAATTTATTTGACTGTTTTATCATTAACCAAGTAAAAGTCTACAGCAGGATAAATAAGACATTCTGTAAGGAAATACTGTACTGTATGGCATTCATTGGGTCAAACTATCAATGGTACAGACATAATTTTATATAATTTATTAGCTTAAAAATAACCTTAAAGGGACAGTTCAGCCCTCAAGTTGTTCCAAACCTGTATGCATTTCTTCCTCTGCTAAATACAAAGAAATATTTTCTTAAAAAATGTGTAACAAAACAGTTGATGATCCCCACTGACCTCCATTCTTTGGTTTTGTTTTCATATAGTAGAAGTCAATGGGAACCATTAACTGTTTGGTCACCCATATTCTTTGAAATATCTTCTTTTATGTTCTATGTTTTATGAAATGCATACAGGTTTGGAACAACTTGAGGGTGAGTAAATGACAGATTTTTTTTCATTTCTGACTAAACTATCCCTTTAAGGAGAAAATAAGGACAGATCCACAAGTGAACGCAAGTGAATTTACACTCCTACACAGACAGAACTTCTGTCGGCTCTGTATTCATTGTTCAGAGACTGCAGAAAAAAGGCTCTAGTAAAAGCTCACAACTCTGATATCTAAAACTCCACTCGAGAATGACATCAAACTCTGTCTCTCCCTCATATAAATATATCACAGTGATGGCATATAGCGGTGTATGGTACGGTATTATAAATCATAATCTTAAAAGCTATAACCACAAATAAGTAAATATTACAATGCATTAAAAATGTTGTTATGATTAATCATGAGATGATACAACATATTAAGTTTTTCACTGCTTCACATAAGTTTTAAAAAATATATATATTATGCATTCATTATAATGCCCTAAGAATACCCTTATAATGTATTATAAATACGGGCTTCATAGAAAGTGTTACTGAATGTTTTGTGGTTTTTGATATATATGAGTTTATATCATCACTCACCGCTGTGTAAGGATGCATCTTCAGACAAGTCCAAATCCAACATGAGGTCATCTTCCTCCAGGTCATATGACTCCACATTCTCCAGGTTTTTGAGAATGTCCTTAAATGTAATATGTAAGAAGAGAGTTAAGCCAGGATCTTTGCTATCTATCCTATATGACAGCAGACCTCAGTTCAACAATTTCAAAAAAGTTTTTGTAAAGAGGCAGGTTAAATTCTTTAAGACAAATGTCTTATATTTGAGAAAAGTATTCTCTACTTCCGTATGAAAAAAAAGTGGGATTTTTTCTTTTTAATTCCCAGAGCTGCAACACAAATTATTTCAGTGTGGAATGACATACAACAAAAGTAAAAACCAAAAAAACTTCTGTCTTCTAGAAATAGGTTTTTACAAACATTTTCTTATATACAATATTAACTTGGAATTGGCAAGTGAAAATCATTTGAACTGTTAAAATGGTCAGTGGCATTGATTGGTTTTCTCTATACACAATGAATGTAAGTTCTCTATTCTGAAAACATAAATGTTGCTCAATTTACAAGAACAAATGCATATGTGACAGTTTGCACTTCCTTCAACCCTAAACCATCCTTAAAACATAGAAACGAAAGCAACATCAAATCGCTTTCAGGAATAGGGGTGTAGAAGATGCCCTTTAGCGAAAAGGAGAAGAGCAAACCAATTTAAAAGATAAGGATTTCAGGATAAGAAGGTAATGGGCAGAGTAGACTTCTCTGAAGGAGGAAGGAAGACAACTGATGTGTATTCAAGCAAGGAACAGTTCTCATACGGTGGACCTCCTTTAACTGACTTTTCCCCATGACTGGCTATCTACTCACGGCATGACAATAGAGGCATACTCAGAGGGGAACAGCCGATTTCGAAAACGGTGCAGGATAAAATGAGAGGTTTCTTGGAGTAGGCTGACTGTTTTTTGGTTCATTGAAAAATGTTGACAAAGCAACAAATGCCACCAAGGACCAAAGTCGACAAGCGGCTTGACTTTAATTCTTTGTTTTATAGTCTTGGCCAGTGAAATACAGCTGTATCACTGTCTGATGATATTATGCTACGTATTGTTAATCACTGGCACCTGAGTAACAGCGGTGTATGTATTTCATTAACTTACATACTGTTCATTTTGAGGTAATCAGACTTCACTGTCACACAGCCTATACAGTAAATACACTCTTAAAAATAAAGGTGCTTCAAAAGGTTCTTCAAGCGATGCCATAGAAGAACCATTTTTGGTTCCACAAGGAACCATTCAGTCAAAGGTTCTTTGAAAGACCATCTCTTTCTTACATCGTTGACTCTGAAGAACCTTCTTTCGCCACAAAAGGCCTTTTGTGAAACAGAGAGGTTCTTCAGATGTTAAAGGTTCTTTATGGAACCATTTAGACAAAAAGGTTCTTCTATGGCATCGTTAAGCACCTTTATTTTTAAGAGTGTAGGCGATTAAAGTGTGAGAATTAAACTGTGCAAGTCAATAAACGTGTGCAGCTCTGATAAAACTTTTGCATGACCACTTGCGCATACACAGATCAAGGCACCACCGCTGTGCTTTAAGTGTGAATCACACAAGTTACTGTAAATGTAAATTTCACTTCAGACGTACTGCACAACTGAGAGGATGAAAGCTTGCATTTTGCTCTACTGTATTTTTTTGCCCATAGCTTAAAAAAAAACTACTACTATCAATATTGGATCTTTTCAACTTGGTATAACATTCCATACACAATTATGCATACATACAGTGGGGTTCATTAGAATCACACTGGAGATGTTATTTATTTAAAATATATGATCATGAAAATAACAAACCTTTAGGATTTTGAAAGTGTAATACAATAGACATTTTGACAGTTTAATAGACATTTTATGAAAGATTCTTCACTGTTATTAACCAAATCAGTGAGTCATCGGTGTGTCTTTGGGTGCGTCTCAATCAACTCCCTAGTTCAGTAGTCAGGGCACTAATCAGGGGTCTTTTTTTGCCCCCCCCCCCCCCCCCCCCCCCATTTTTTTTTAAAAGGCTGTTTCAGTGGCAAAATCCTTCAAGTGCATTGGAACGATTGCTCCCTAAAGAAATCCCACAATGCACTGCAAAAATTAGGGAGCATTGATGCTCCCTGTGGTCCCGTACCGGAAATTATGTCACATTTCTGAAGCATGAAACATAGAACGCATGAGCCAACTCAATATATATAATGACATATGATAGAACATTTGAAATGACAAACCATTTTTTTTTGTATTCCTGTGATTTGGGTGTCTCAGAGCTGCTCCACATGAACACCATCTTTGCATGCCACTTATAATGTGTATTTGGAGAACACAACACACATAATAATAATAATAAGTATTATTATTATTATCAGTAAAAGAGGTTGGTTCTTGTAAAAATTGAATGGGTGTGAACAGGTGTGAACACCCATAAAAAGCTACTATTTCCAATGACATCAAAGTGTGGTCTCTTTGTTCTTTTTGCCTGGATGTTTCAGCAACAGCAGCATAAGACATTTTCTTATGAGATTAAGTGTTTATCATATCACAATAACAATATATGACAAAATAATCGTAATATATTTTGGAACTTTTGTGTCACCCATATTGTAAATAAAAACAATCAAAATAAAATACATACTGAAATACACACATACTTTTGTATTAATATTTTGTTTTCCTGCATGTCATATTACCATTAACCAACATTTGAGAACCATAAACATTTGAATGTGTTGTTAAATTTTTGAAATTTAAATACACTTAAAATCTAAGGGGGTAATTCAAGAAAATATTTAATGTCAAAAGGTGTTTAGCTGACAAAAAAAGTTTAGGAACTTCTGATATAGGTGATAGGGAGCAATTCAGAAAGTGTAAATATGTTTTCCATTGGGGTGAATTAATTCGTTTTCACTTACAATCAATATCACACTCGCAGTAGTGTGCAATGGCTCTATATCAGCATGCGACCTCAGGCCGCAGGTAATCATAGTTGTGCTGAGCCAGATCACACTCCTACTCATGTGATATTGCTAATTTAAAGCGTTATGGAGCAGGTCAAACAGATAGACAGCCTTGACAAACAGCACTGACAAGAAGAAGAGGAGATGATAACGGTGCCATGCACCAACATAAATTCTTCATAGAAGAATTCTTTATAGACTTCATATTATAACATACTATAACATATTATAACTTACTAATTTAACATACTTCGTATTAAACATTACTAAAAATGTATAACATAAATAGTATAGTGTCATAAAAAGTCTGCTGGTTCAGCAGCAGAGACTCCTATAGCATTTTCCAGATGGAAGAGTCAAGAGTTTATGGTTTATCTGAGTAGCAAACTCATTTCAGTCTGTGTGCTAAAATCGATGGCCATACAGCCATTACACACACTTGCTCTTTTGATATTGCTTTATTACAATGAGCGATGCCAGCCACTATAATTTTTACATTTCTGCTGTAAGAAACATGGCCTTAACAGTAACAATCTAGCCAAGATACATATCACAGGCTATTGTCTGGACCAAGGTTTTATGATAACTCATTAAAAGAAAAGGGGGGAGAGGCAAATATAGTTTCAAACAAGGTCTAGCAAATGCTTGCCTAACTTATCAGTAAGAACAAATGCAAGAAAAGAAAATCTGACCTTGGCAGCAGAAACTAAAAAACAATGTATTTGGGAGTGATCATTATTTGCAGTCTCTCTTTTCTCTAGCTCTCAGAGCAGCCTCTTTTTCCTCTGCCCAAGACATAGGGAGTGCTCCTGAATGAGCTTTACTGTCTGCTCCATTTTTGCCTTTCTCTCCCATCAGACAGTAATTTGCAATTTCATGGTGCTTTTTTTCATTAAGACAACAAAAGACCATTTCTTATACAGCCTCTAAGCCTTCACAAAATGGAGCTACAGCCTTTCAAACATGGCCCAGATGTGTCCGGCTCTATTCAAACATATATACAATTACCTTGCTCGCTGCTTACACAAAGGAAGTTTGCTTTTCAGGGCTTGCTTTTTGATAAATAAATCATTTGTTTGTCTCACCAACCAGTAAGATATGAAATACTATATGCTTCAAAATCAAAATGAATGCAAAAATTTAGAAATGAAAAAGATGGAAACTGATCTAATGTATATATGTATGTGTATATGTATTAGGGGTGTAACGGTACATGTATTCGTACAGAAAATTTTCGGTACGGGTCTTTCGGTTCGGTACGTATGTGTACCTAACAAATACAGCATTGTTTTAACCAATGCACAAGCGGAAATTAATTGGAAACTTCCAGTTTTATATACTGTTACATTTGATAAAAAACAAAGCCCCATCTTTCAAATTACTCTATATTTTTTTCAGGAAATTCAAACAATAAATGCCGTCTTCACGCTCTTTAATGTGGCGCGACAGATCGCTGTAAATGCCTCAGTTTAAACGGCAGCGTGGCAGCGCGATCATTCCTTCCTCTATAATAACTAGTTTTAACGTAAAGAAACATCTTATGCCTCATGTAACGATCAATCAGCATCTTTTCCACCTTGGAAAGACGGCATTAAACAGCTTGTACAAACAAAGAGTCATGTAGCATTTAATTTACCTTAGGCAAGTCATCAGTGTCCACAGATCTTTAGTTTGCTATAAATGAAGTCTAGAGAAGAGCTTTTTGTGAAATATTAGACTATATACTCATTAAATTTTATGTTTCCTGTTAGTGATGTCTTAATTATTTAATGTTTAAATAAATCTGTTATGAAACAAGTTATGTGTTACGGGGCTGACAAGACGTGAGACATGCGGATCCATGTGCAAGCTTTATTACAGCAGAGAGGTCAGAAACACAGGCACGGTCGAACAAAGGCAAACAGGTATATGGCGGGCAAGACACAAGAATAATCCTAGGGCTAGCGAAGGTCATCGAACGGTGAACAGAATCAAAAGGGGGCAAGACTAAAGGGATAAATCCAGGAAAACAGGCAAAGATCAGAAACCGAGAAAACAGACAAGGCAAGGCAAGACTAGGCTAGGCTAGGAAGCTAACGAGGGCTCTGTAGAGTAGCTATCACTGCTGGCGATAAGCGCATACAATACTCGGCAGTTAGAAAGGAGTGAGAATGAGTGTTAAGTAGTGAGTGAGTGATATGAAACAGCTGTGTGCAATCAGTGCTGTGTGCAATAAGTGTAATGAATGATGGGATCTGTAGTCCGGTGTTGATATGCAACAGGTTTGTTAGTGACGGAGATGTCAATGAAGTGCAGAAAGGGTCGACCTACGCGGGCTAGACAGACGGAAGTTCATTGACTGGATAAGTACCATTATGAGAGGCACTGTCTCTAAATGAAATTATTTCAACAACAATACAATTTATAAGTAGACGTTAATTGAAAAAAACATTATCGTGCCATATACATGTTTGGCATACAGGGCCTAAAAATTAACTTTTTGCCACAACTGCCAATGGCCTGTGACGTTCCTGATCAAATTTACAGGCCAAAAGACATTTTTTGCCAGCCATGAAACTATTTTTGCAAAAACAGGCAGTCATTACTACTACAATGACTAAACATATTTACAATGTTTTTAATTTGTCCTTTACTTTACTTACAAGAAAAAAACAACAAACAGATCTATTGATTCATCTTTTATTTTTTGTCCCTAAAAAACATTGAGATCCTTTCCTTTGCATGTTTTCGGCAAACGGAGAAGGCTATCGATTTACGCCTGTTTCACACATACTCAGTTTGCAGCGCGTGTATGTGGTGCGTATTATTTTCTGCACCCATGTTAACGGATTAGAGCAGGGCTATATAATTAGCTCCATTTGAGGGACGAATTATCAAACTGAAAATTTGAAGAGGGCCAAGGGGGTGGGGGCCGTCCCGATCTCTTTCTGAGGGGACCTATAAAATTAGAAATTAAATTGAAATCTAAAATCTATAAAAGGTTAACATTAGTCCTATCTGTCAATCGATTAAAACAATATTAATCTTGTGTAACAAATTTTTTTTGTAATTAATCATGCTTAATCATAATATTTATATTGTAATTAATTCAACATGAACCTCAAATTAATGTAGGAAAACATCCAAAGACAGTATATTTAAATGTTGTTTTTATGTGGCATATTTTTTAAGTAGTAGCCAATTTTTTATGAAGTATGATACAATAACTGCTACTGTGTCTCCTATAAATGCATTTATTGACCTCAATTTTACCTATAAATTATAGCATCAAATTACAGTATAATTGAAAGCCATATTTTTAAGATTTAATAGGCTCTGAAAATATTACGTGATTTTAAAAACAATCGTCACAAAGATATAAATTGTATATGCATAATAATATACAGTGACCATGATTTATTTTCATTTTGTCATGATTTATATCAATGACAGACTTTAGCGGGTCTTACTTTAAAAGCAGCGTTGTCTCTTCAAAACCTGATGAAAATGACACGGATCTGACACACATCCTATTTTCTCCCAAACTTTTTACGGTCATTAAGACTTTTATAACTCATTAAGACTACGTTTATGCCAAAACCTCATATTTTGACATAATTAAGTGTTTTCGTCTGTTGAAGCGCTACTGGTGCGCTGTCTGAAGAAACCTCCTGTGCAGTGCCCCTTCAGCCTCAGCGTATGTGTACAGCCGAACGAGCAACCTTTCAAATTATAGCCTACTTCACTGCACCGTTTCTGCGGCATAACCCCAGTTATGTGTCGCCACATTCTCGGGTTATGAAGAATAAAGATTGGTAAAGTTAATCTTCCAAAATGAAGCAGCAGTATCTTCTCAGGTAAGAGTTATTACAACCGTGTCTAGGGACAAGCTGTCCATCACACTGCTCTGACCTTATCAGACCGTTCATATCCTATTATTTGATTCGCTCTTGTCACTTATGACAAAACGGCTATCCACTCACGATGAGCTCATCTTCGGAAAATATTATTTTATTCGCTTACGTCAGAAACAGCGAATCCCTTTTAAAACTGGCTGTTGTTCCCGAAATATTTTTCTACACATGAAATATGAAATCAAATAGACATATGATTATGACGATATATTTTCTGTATGTGTATGCAGCTCATGGTATTTTTATAACAAAAAAGGATGTTATGACAAATATTAGCAGTGTAGCGTTATTAAATATACAAATAGTGCATGTGTCTGCTTATTATAGAATCAAAATCGACTATCGATCACAATCGGAAGTTATTACAAGCACTCGATGATGGTTTAAAGTGGGTAAGCAAATACATTAATAATTACATACATTTTCAAGTGTAGCTTGATGCTAATTGTACTTCTAATTATATTTAGGGTGTTGCCTATTCTTGTAAGCATTATAGATAGTTTGTGTTTCTGGTGTGGAACCAAAGTTTGTTTATCTTAATTCAGTATTTTAGTAAATTTAGTAAATTAGTAATTTAATTTGATGTTAAAGCCATATACAAGATACATTATCTGAGGAGAAAAGCATTGTTGGCGGCGCCACCTATGCGTGCAGGTGTGAATTAGCAGAAGGCGAACAATCGTTTCGCACTCGGTGTGAAAGCACCGTTCGTCAGCAATTTACCTCGCTTTCTCGCATCGCGCTCAGTGTGGAAAGGCCTTAAGTTTGGGCTCTGTTTTTAACTGTAACCTTATAGTAGGCCTATGGTAAAGGGGCTCACTATAGTTTAGAGCAGTGTTTCCCAACCGGGGTCCCGTTACCCGAGTGGTCCGTCACATAATTGCAGGAGGTCCGTAGAATCATTAAAACATTTTTTTTATAACCATGAACTGATATATACATGAATGTATATCATACTTGTTGTAAAAAACATAATTGTTCTAGATTTAATGTAAAACACTATGCTTTGGCAAACAATGTAACAATTGTCATGCCAATAAAAAAATAATTGAAATAAATTTAATTGAGAGAAGAGAGAGAAAGAGAGAGGTGACAAAGTCAGCAGAACTAAGATGGTGTGAATACCGAGTCTGTCTTTCTTCAGGCCAACTCATATAATCATGAAAAAATCAGTCTGCCATCAGTTGTGAGAGATGAAAGCGAATATATGTCGTAGTATCCTTTCAGTATTAAGGGGATCCACGACTGGTGTGAGTGCTGTCAGTGCACTGATCAATGCATGTTCTATTATGACGTGAACATCCGTTCACTGTAACCCATGTGATGCGTGATTGTTTGTTGAGTCTTGTAAAACTGGCACTCAAAGAAATTTTGAAAAAAAAAAAAAAAAAAAAAAAAAATTAATGTCAACACCTTGTTTTATTCATGAATGAATCAGCATTTTTAAGCTTATCCGTTGAATTAATGTTTTTTTAATGACTCACTCGTAAAGTCAATCCATTGCCACTGCCTGCTGGTGTAACAATGCCTGACAGCTCAGCGCTGTGATACTGAAATATCAGTATATAGTCCGTGGTATAAAAGGTATAAAATGACAATAATATTGTTTCTCACAATTATTTCTAGGGCAATATATCGCCAAATTAAAAAAAAATAATAATATTTGTGTCATGTTTATAGTGTCATTGTGTCATTATAGTCATGTTTGTGTACCGGTTACACCCTTAATATCTAATAATCAAGCAATGAAGACAATGGAAATAAGTTAAATGTTATTTTGCATTTGATTACCTTTTTTAATTTGTTCATTTAATTTCAATTTGTACATTCATTTCTGACATTCATTTCTCTTTCAAAAAATCCTTTCCATTTTATTTTTATAATCCAAGCCTTTCTTGAAATACTTCAAGAAAGGAATGTGTTCAAAAGCATTCATTTTTGCTGCGTTACATTAGTATGAAGAATTGTAAAACTGTCTATCAATTTTGAAATTTTTGTATTGTAATGATGGCAATTTAAGATGATAGCTGTGTTTTGAAAGATGGTAACTTGTTTCTAACTGAGCTGGTGCAATGTGGTAAACTATCATACTACCATACATGTGCTAGAATACCAACTTATGGTCATTTAACCATCCTATTTGCATAATTCCTTTAGTGAACTGGATGTCACCCCAAGAGTCTTCACAACAGGCCCTTATGTGACAGTTAAGGTTTGTATGAGAAACACATCTCCTAAACCTTCCTGTTGGATTTCTTGATATTGGTGTGCTTTTGAACAATTTCTGAAGTAGTTATACTGTTATGAGTCCCAGCAGCAAAGTGGAACAAAGCAGAAAATATTGCACAGCTGAAAGATTACCACAGAGAAGGAAGAAAAGGGTTTTGAGAAGTAGATTTTAGAAGCAGAGGGAGTAGAAGAGAAAGTCACTAATCAATATTTCAGAGGGATTCTTGTGTCAGTGGCATGTGACCGTCTGAACACACTGTATTGAAAATCTGTAGCACTCTAGGCAGTAGTTATAGGGAGGGAGACAAAAAAAAAGCAAAGCTGTGTAAAAAAACAAAACAAAGTTGACTTAATGTCTGTTGGATTTAGTTCATCTGTTTTTTTGTTAGAATTTTGCACCAAACAGTCAGCAAATTAATGAAGGACAGAACCTTCCTTGTGACAAGGTCTATTGGTTTACAATTACAAGGGATTGCTATGACTGCAAAACTCTTAATTAAAGCACTAGCCCATTTGAAAATAATTTACTGTACTTGTTCCAAAACTGTATAGCTTTTTTATTTCTTAATTTGGAAGAACTGTACTGTTTGCTCTTGTCCATGCAATTATAATGAATGGGTGCTAACACTTCATGTTTCATAAAAGCACAATTAAAGTATTAAAGTAGTCTATACAACTCAAATAAATTTAAATAGGGGATAATGTGCATCAGCCATTCATTATTGCAAAGACAGGGTGAATAAGGTCTTGTATAACCCTGAATGTTTCAAAAACTGGTTTTGTAGCTACCAATATAATTCTGCTTTTCAAAGTCAATGTGCCTTTTTGTGTTCCTGGAGTGGCATTTACATTTTTTTTTTTTGATGATGATGATGATGATGATGGAGGTGGGCACAATGTGGTAAACAGCAGGGTTGGAGAAATCCTGTGAAACTAGTTCAGTGTACACCATGACAGCTCTGCTGGGGCGGCACCCTGTTGTGATGCCCTAGGCAGCTGCCGATATCGCCTATGGCAATGCCTGTTGTTCTTCCATGCAACACAAAGAGAGAAGTCATGGAGGTCATTCACACTGCTCTTTTCCATAAAATAGATGCAAACTGGGACTAAGGCTGTCAAGCTCTAAAAATTACCATTTCAAATATGGGTTTGGAATGACATGAGATGATAGAGTTATGGCAGAATTTTCACTTTGTTAATTCCATTAACGAAAAAATTCTCTCTGCATTGTCTTCATAAAGTTTGGCACATCCTCCGTATTTGCTGTATTTATAGGGAGTGTTACTAAGTCTAAGTTAAATTGCTGTACAATGCACAGTGCCCTTTGTTCAGCTCTGTAAGGTCCCTAATGCCCCGTAAATATTGATAATCTAGCACTGTTCCAGAGGCTGGTATTTCTTTAAGCCTTATCTTATTGAGTCAAAGCAACTCAACCAAAGCAACTTAAAAGCTGACCCTGTTTTACTAGCTAATGAACAAGCTAGAAAAACCTCACAATGGAAGAAACAGTCCAGCCCTAAAGAAAAAAGACAGTAGATGGCTTAAAAATTACTTTTGCACCTTAAAGATGACTTTTCCACCTGTAAACAGAATTGCGTTCACATTTCTGCCCTCTCTCCAATTTTAAAAGGGCATCAAGCAGGTCTAAGTTGGTCTAATATATGTTTTTTTATCATGTAGATTCCCGCACCAAATGAGAATCATTAAAATTCCCAAATATATTTTTGAAACAAATGTTGTGTTAAAGATTGTGTTTTGTTCAAGTTAATTAAATCAATAGTTTTTCGATAGAATAAAGAGAAAGTAAAAGTATGATATTTGGGATAAAAGCGCCCTCGGAATGTCACGACTGACCAATCAGAATCAAGTATTCCATAGAGCCATATAATAATATCATTTATTAAGTTTGGGTGTAGAGGTAATCACTATATTTATAATTAAACAATTATACTTAAAAACATTATAGGTTTCAATTCATTTAAAGTATTGGTTCGCAAAGCCATATTAGCTTATTATGGCATCACCTTAATAAGCATATTAAGAGATAGTGTAGAATCTTAATGTTATTTATTAATTTGTTTCTGTATTTTATGACCAATTTTTAAGACAGAATAAAAGGGTAAATCAAATGAATTATCAAAATAAATACATAGGTTAGAACCTTTCCTGAAGTGTATGTTTTAAACAAGTATGTCAATTTTTGATATATACATCAAATACGATATACCAATCGCTACATAATATATTTTATCATAACTGGAGCCCCATGCTGTGAAAAGCCTTTTCCTGGAGTGTGTGGTAAAAGGTTTTCCCTCGCCACCTCATACATTTAAATGCTTTTAAGACAAATTGCTTTTAATCATTTATTTTCCATCTCACATTTTTTTCTCCTAAAATAGGCAGAAGCGTGAACAGCTTCCTTAAAGATATTTTCACCTAAAAATTTAAATTTGATGTTTATCTGCTTACCCCCCAGGCATCCAAGATGTATTGACTTTGCTTCTTCCATTGACCCCAAATAATGATATTTAAGTCCAGCCGTTGCAGTCTATCAGTCGTATAATGCATTGCAATGGTAACAAAATCTATGAGAGTACAAAAAAACATGCACAGACAAATCCCAATTAAACCCTGTGGCTCGTGACGACACATTGATGTCCTAAGACACGAAATGATTGGTTTGTGCGAGAAACGAACAGTATTTATATAATTTTTTAACTCTAATACACCACTATGTCTAACTGCCTTGAGCGCGTGCACGGCATTCGGTGTGTGAGGTGTGTACGCGCTCTTGCGTAGTTTATGCAAGTGCCGGAAGTGATCTCTCACGTGTATACGTCATTCATTGTTTACACAGTGCACAGTTATTGTAGGTACGACGGCTAATCAAAACGGTACTTACTTGCACTTATCCGGATTGTTCAAAACGACTTAAAACTAAAAGATTACTTTCTCTAGCGCGAACTCATTCGGGAGTGGTGACATTCCACTTATTCCCAACTTCTGAACCTGCTCGCCTGAAGTTATGCTTGATCGCTCTTCGGCTGGATATCAACACACCCATTAACGTAAACTACTCCAGAGCACGTACACACCTCACGCACTGGATGCCGTGTGCGTGCTCAAAGCAGTTGGACATAGTGCTGTATTAGAGGTAAAAAATTATAGAAATACTGTTTGGTTTCTGTCACAAACCGATCGTTTCGTGTCTTAGTACATCAATGTGTCGTCACGAGCCGCAGGGGTTAATTTGGATTTGTCTGTGCATGTTTTTTTTACTTTCATAGATTTTGCTACATTGCCATGCATTATACGACTGACAGACTGCAAAGGCTGGAGTTAAAAATCATAATTTGTGTTCTAATGAAGAAACAAAGTCACCTACATCTTCGATGGCGGGCCTGGGGGTAACAATAACATCAATTTTCATTTTGGGGTGAACTATCCCTTTAAGGCATGCTTTTTGCCCTGTTGTACCCTAAAACTTTTATACAATGGGAGAAAACTTACTTAGTTACACCTTTTGTACTCTTGTTTACAATTAAAATTCAACGCTGTAGCAAATTTGCAGATTCTTCTGGGAATGGTTATAGATTAGAGTTTGCCTTCAGGAAAAAAAAAAAAAAGTATAGAGAGAACGTTTATCTTAATGGATTCAGAGCCATAGTGTGGACCCTCAAGTGACGCTTGGCAGGGACAAACAACAGTCTGGAGAACTAGGCAGATGCATCAAACTTCTAAACAGCCCAACTGACTATACAATGTTGAGAAAGTAGCAATGAAAGCCCATATGACAAGAGTGAAAGTCAGAAGAGACCAAAAGAGAGAATAAGAAAGAGTTATGTATTATGTATAATCTCAGTGTCTCTCTTGCAAACAACAATCTTATAGAAATTCACCATGTTGGAAACACACTGCACTCTACTAGAGCAGTGTCTTATCTGACCTGTTAGTTATTTTACCTGTTCAGGTTTGTGGGGATCAGGTTTGCTGACTGTTAATTTGTTCCCCTTTTTTAACATTTATTAATTACAACAGCAATGTTTCCTATACGAAAATCAAAACATTTCTGGTTAATTTTCCCAGAAGATAAAGTACATTTAAAATACATCCTCTATGAATTTATTTTGTCAACATTTATGACTACACTATCACATGGCTTCCAATAAATTAAGCTGGTTTGGTCTCCGACACATCACTCTGAAACAAATTTGCATGACTTTAATATCCTGCACTCAGCATAACCCAGAGAGCAGGTGCAGACACACAGCACACTGGGTCAACTGAACTGTCTGAAAAAATACTCATAAGCGGTGGGGAGGAAATCATCCTTTCTGACTCAGCCAATCAGAGGAGGAGTGCTAATATCTGAGAGTGACAGACGTTCTGGCAGAGAGAGGGAGCAGAACGGATTTCTCTCGCTTGGTTGCATACTGAGTCGCTTCGGTGCCTTGGTTTAACATTTGTCGCAGTGTGTGTGTGTGTGTGTGGACCACAGTGTGTGTGTGTGTGCTGTTTACTGTATTTGCTAATTAACTTCTGTTTGACCAAGGTTTCTCCAAAATGGATTGTTTCGTCAGATAATATTATAAGCCTATTTTGTTGAAATGGGATATTTGTGTCACAAAGAGCTGTTTGCAAACATGCACGAAGACAAAGATGAGAGTTAAACACTCTTTAATAATCCGCACAGGGTAAATCCAACATAGAAACTGGCAATCCAACACAAACGCTTAATTGTGTTCATAATCATGCTCTTGAAAACTATTCAATGTTTAAAGAATCACTGAAACATACAAAACTGCCAGATTTTCTGCAGCTGCTGTTTGAAAGTTACTTAAAAAAATGTTTTTGTCTGAAAAACATTTTTTTGAATTGAATTGATTTGAATTGAATTGAATTGAATTGAATATGGTAAGTACAGTATTATTTTTGGATGAGCAGAAATTCTGATTAATAAGTCCAGCCATTTGGAGACTACACTCTTAAAAATAAAGGTGCTTCACGATGCCATAGAAGAACCTTTTTGTCTAAATGGTTCCATAAAGAACCTTTAACATCTGAAGAACCTTTCTGTTTCACAAAAGGTTCTTTGTGGCAAAAGAAGGTTCTTCAGATTATAAAAAGGTAAGAAAGAGATGGTTCTTCTATGGCATCGCTTGAAGAACCTTTT
The DNA here is from genome assembly GCA_018155175.1 of Sinocyclocheilus anophthalmus. Taxonomy (NCBI): domain Eukaryota; kingdom Metazoa; phylum Chordata; class Actinopteri; order Cypriniformes; family Cyprinidae; genus Sinocyclocheilus; species Sinocyclocheilus anophthalmus. Next base: position 62,004 of record JADLZN010000144.1, read on the forward strand.
GAAGCACCTTTATTTTTACTGCATTGTTAATGTTATTGTTATAATATCTAAGATAAAGGCCCCAAAATTGCTAAATAAATAATTTTTAATAGATTTTTTTAAAACAATTTTTATCAAACATCTACTGATTTAAAAGTAAAAAGGTCTGCATCAGCCATACATTAGAGAAGTGGATACTGTCAGCTACTTACAACATCTTGGGATTTTTCATCCTAATTTACACCTTCACAGTGGCCACAACATTGAATTGTCATGAATTTGCCTGTATTTTATCACACATCTAATGAAATAACATGGCAGAGTGGTGAAGTGAAAGAGGTGACATCCAATTAATATGTAATACGCAATGCACAGATGCACAGTGTCTGTATTGTCAGGGAAAAATTCAGGCAAAAATGAAAATTCTCTCATAATTTTTTCACCTTCATGCCTTACGCCAGGTTTCAGCATCAATGACATGACATCGACATCAAACCTGGCACAATGCAAACAAATATTTGACTCCTGTGGTGGAGGAGAACCTGTGAATAAGAAATTGAATTTGGGTCTATTCCTCCATATCGTATGAATTCTTAAGACTTAACAATAGTGCATGAGTCATACAAGCTCCTTTATGATACATAATCGTGCAAACACCATTCCCCATTTTATTTTATGAAAAAATTTTCAAAAAAGTTCCTTGTGTGTTTCACAGAAAAAAAGAAAGCCATATGTGTTTGGAACATCACAAGGGTGAGTAAAAGAACTATTCCTGTTGGATGTTCTTATTAAAATGGAAGACGCTTTCTTCAGAGTGAATATTTATGAGTTTCTGGTGCCCCCCTGTGGTCCTTGAAGGTACTACAGAAGCTGCACAGCGCTACTTCAGCTGCTATGTTCTGCTGGTTATCTTTAGAAATGGATTTGAGGTTCATCAGACCAGAGAATTTTGTTTCCCACAGTCTTTCAGGTGCTTTTTTGCTCATTTTGATGCTCTTGTCTGGCCTCTCTGCCTCAAAAGCCCAGATTGGCAAAGTTTTGGCCGTATCATTCTGTAAGTCCCGCCCCCGCCCCCCCCCCCCCCCCACACACACACAAGGACCCACACCCACATTTCTACACATGAATTTCTCAGTTCTGGTCCACCTCCCTTTACCAAGTCTTGTTGCAGTGAATCGCCACTGTGTTGGTGATGAAATCCTGGTTGTTCCCAAGAATAAGTTCATTTAAAAAATTAAGGAGGCCATTGTGCTCTTGGGAACCTTCAATGCAACAGAAATGTTTCAGTAGCCTTTCCCATATCTGCGCCCCAGATGGCTTGGTTTTTGCTCTGATATGTATTTTCAGCTGTTAGATCTTATATAGACAGGTATGTACCTTTCTAAATCATGTCCAGTTAACAGAATTTGCCACAGGTGGACTTCACTGAGACAGTACAAACAGATCAAAAATGATCCAGAGAAATCCAATGCACCTGTGTTAAAGTTCAAGTGTTGAAGCAAAGGGTCTGAATACTTATGTCAATGTGATAGTTTAGTCATGTCTGTAACTTTAACAGCCCAGTTGTTTGGTGTTTTAAGAACAACTGTTCTAACGAATATGACTGTGTACACAAAGCATAGCAAGGCTTCACCAGCGAAAAACAATAGTGGGCAAAAATTGAAAATAAATGATAGGGACTGCCAATAACAGCATGGAACCACTGAAGCAAAAGTGAACACAAACACCAATATTCACCTTGAAGACCCTATAAACGGACCACAGAGTGCTTCACAAAGCCCACGTCCATGAAAGAGCTCCAACTGCTAAAACTTTATTTTGTTGTTTGAATAGAGACAAAGACAGCAGCAGGTATATGTTGTCACTTAAAGAGGTAGTGCACAGATCCAATATCTACAACTGTTAGTGTTTATGCTCACCCATATAACTGACTGACTGGCATTGTGTGTATTTGACTTTTCGGCAAAATGCCATGAAAGAGAACTCAAATTGGGATTGATTCAAGGACATTAAAAATAGTAATTTACTTTTGGTCTCATAATTAGAAGCTGCTACTAATCTAAGGGTGGGCGGTATGAGGTATGACAAAAATATTTTACTACAAAGAAATACGGCTGTCAAAATACCAGAATTCACAATGATTTTGACGAAATCCTGGGAGTTCAGCAATAAGCCATGAAAGAGAACTGGAATTCGGTAAAGTCACTACACCAAAATATGAAACCAAAATCTTATTGATTTCATAATTCTTAATATCACCATAAAACGAATTACTTTTGACTTCACTTGACAACTACAACATTATTCACTCATAAATCGAACTATACTAGGTCTACAGCAAATCTCAACTGGTTGATCATTTATAATGTTGCCACATGGAAACTATCCAATTGCCCAATTTCTAAATTTCTGTAAATCTGCTTTGTAACAATATTTTGTGAAAAGCACTATACAAATAAAATTGGCTTGACTTCAGTTATATGTATAAAAAAAAAAAAAACCTTATATACAGTAGTCTCTGATTAAATGTGAAGAAAAGCAATAAAAATGCTGAATAACATTTTAGTCTAAATGTGACCCTGGACCACAAAACCAGTTTAAAGGGATAGCTAACCCAAAATGAAAATTTGATGTTTATCTGCTTATATCTTTACATATACATCTGCTTATACATTGCCATGCATTATACGACTGATAGACTGGAACGATTAAAGTTAAAAATCATCATATGTGTTCTACTGAAGAAACAAAGTCACCTACATCTTGGATGCCCTGGGGGTAAGCAGATAAACATCAACATTTTTGGGTGAACTATCCCTTTAAATCGCTTGGGTATATTTTTAGCAATAGCCAAAAAAACATTGTATGGGTCAAAATAATCGATTTCTCTTTTATGCCAAAAATCATTAGGATATTAATTAAAGATCATGTTCCATGAAGATATTTAGCAAATTTCCTACCGTAAATATATCAAAACGTAATTTTTGTTTAGTAATATGCATTGCTAAGAACTTCACTTAGACAACTTTAAAAGTGATTTTCTCAGTATTTTGATTTTTTTGCACCCTCAGATTCCAGATTTTCAAATAGTTGTATCTCGGCCAAATATTGTCCTATCCTAACAAACACATACATCAATGGAAAGCTTATTTATTCAGCTTTCATATTATGTATAAATCTCAATTTTGAGAAATTGACCCTTATGACTGGTTTTGTGGTCTAGGGTCACAAATGGCAATAACCACATTATTTTTTCATCATTGGTACATAAACCAGGCCTATATGTAATGTCATACACAATGCATATAAGTAACTAAACAAACATGCAGCATAAACAAAGCCCAAAAGTAGGCCTACGTATCATGGCAATAAATATCCACAAGATGTCTCTGTCAGACCAGTCAATTACGTGGCAGTCATCAGAGCCAAATATTAATAACACATTTTTATTAAATATTATTTAGCAAAATGTATTACTATAATACACTAAAGTAGTGATATGAATACGCAAATGTTGTTTATCTCATCTAATATGTTTCATGTTTACACAACAATCTATTTTACAAAACAGAGGCATAGTTAGACTAATTTATTAATTTACAATCTGGTTTAAATACTGAAAGATAAATATCACTATAGGGAGAGGCAATTAACAAGCTATCATAGATGCAAAGGAGGATAAAGGCTAGCACTGTAAGCAGAAATGCTGAGTCATTCTCTCGTCTGACTTTGCTTTCGTCTCACTATTTACTGACGCCATGAAGCTGACAATCTGATCGTCTTCTTCCAGGGGAAAGAAAAAATGGATATCAGCAGGAGCCAATTTGGGGTACTCTCAGTATTATGATGCATAATCACAGATGCACCTGCAATAACTCAAGCCGACACCCTTATCCAGGCAGTCTCTGGGCTATGAACACAAGACAGACTTCACTTTAACCACACAAAAAATCAGCAGTGCTGTGCATTTCAGCAGCTTGCAAACAAGATTGCAGAGAGTTGTCTAGAGGAGTGATTCTTCGCTGCAAGGGGGATTGCTTCAGGAGCTGTTCCAGCAAGTTAAATAACCACTACTAAAAAATCAAAAAAGAGATGCGTAACCTCAATAATCCTCTAATTATGAAAAAAAGGTTATGTTATTGTGGTACTTCTCTCTTATAAGTTACTTAGGTCAACTCCTGCATTAAAAAAAAAAGTTTTGGACTCACCATGCTGTTGAGATCAGAGTCAAAGCTTCCACAAGGGTGTCCAGAGCCTCCCAGTGCCTCCATTCCCTCTTCGTCCCACATGTAAGTCCCTCCAGAGCTGTCTGAGGGTGACAGGTCCAAAGACGAGCCATGAGGAAAACGGCCTACAGGAGACAACGACTCATGCTCAAAGTCATCTTTACCAGCTGAAAGAAAGACAATAAGCTGGGTAAGAAAGTGAAAGAGAGATATATGTTTAAGTAATCTTAGTGACAGTATTACATCATTATGCTGCCTTCTAAGGTACCTTGTTTTGGCAAAAATCTAAAGAAGCATCAAATATATGCTTTGCGGAAATGCAATGCAGCATTACATGCAGTGTTGAGAAATTCCAATAAAAATATACAGAGTATATGTATAATACATACTGAGAAAAGAGGATCTTTTGTGAGAGGTTTACGATTATTCAAATAATAATCCCACTGGCTTGTGTTTAAGGGATAATGTAAAGTCATTACTAAACCTTGACAGGATGATCAGGGGCCAGATTCATGATACATTCTTGAAAATAAAATTCTTCTTAACTGCTATTTTCTTCTTATTTTCTAACTTAAGAATAAAGTTAAGAATGTTTTGTATTCCCAAATAAACAAGAATGTTCTTACCTTTTTTTATAAGATTGTTCTAAGACAAAACTTAAGAATATGAATTCCTTAAAAGAATGCTCTAATGCTCTAATAAAGAAAGTTAGGACAACCTCCATTTAGTCTTAAATCACCAAAGGTAAGATGTTTAATTAATTTATTGGGTTGTTTTAAATATTAAGCATTACATCATAATACTAGCTACATATTAATATTACTAGGGATGTGCACAAAAAAAAAAAAAAAAAAGTGTCTTATCATTATGAGTGATGTGTTGAAATTCAGAAACTCTACAAAAATTACTCAAATTAGTCCAATAAGGGACCTCGTTTCTAATTTTATAATTACAACATACACTCTAAAAAATGCTGTGTTGAATACAACCCAGTGCTGGGTAAAATAGGGACAAACCCAGCAATTGGGTTGTTTTGACCCAGCGGTCGGGTTAAATGTTTTACCCATCCTTCTGGGTAGTAACCCAACCACTGGGTCAAAACAACCCAATTGCTGGGTTTGTCCCTATTTTACCCAGCACTGGGTTGTATTTAACCCAGCATTTTTTAGAGTGTAATTTCGACAGCATTCAGCACATATGAGAGTGGCCAAACATAGGACGCATTCACCCTAGAGAGAGTGCGAGAAAGAGGGAGCACAAATGCAACGGACTGCTCCATCTTGAGACCGGTTTTATAAAAAGTATTATTTAAAAACACATGGTGCATAAAAAAAACAATTGCAAAACTATAAAATGCTAAACTCCCATCAAGCCAGGCATAACTGAAATAGTTGTGCACTCATTATGATTATTACAGTAATCTGACTGCAGGCAGCACAAAAATACAGTCTTTGAGGTGTTTTCCATGCATTATTCAGCAAGTGTTCAGCAAGAACCGTCAATCACCAAATTATGCGACTTATTTTAAGTCATTTTATTCTTTAAAAATGTTTTCTTAAGAATACATTTAAGAACCTTTCAATTATTGCATTTATGAATATTCAATATTCAAGAATTTATCTTTAGAGATTTCTTAGCTTCAAATAAATTTTTCATGAATCAGGCCCCAGGACACCAATAGTGAATGGAGGGGTCATCTAGCACACTCTGAAGGTAGCAACCAAAGTAGGATGCAGACAGTGAGTCAACTAACTAGGGTTTGAACAGTCAAAAAATGTCAGAAACAAATGTGGAAAATCGGAAAAGTTGCTTTGAGGTGTAATGGAAATAGATTGATTCTCAGCCACACCTGTGAGGCCCATCCCTGCCCAGTCAATGGTTTCGGATAAGAAGGTATGCAGGCTGGTCACTGATGATTCCTCATTGCACTTGGTAATTAGAGCGCTGTCATCTTTACATAGTCCTAAGTGGTCTAACCCCTCATTGAGGACAGGTAACAGAAGGGTCTCACCTCCATTCCCAAGATTATCAAAGTCATCAAAGTACTCTTCACTAGTGTCATTGTGCTCCACAGAGGAGGACGATGATAGCGACATGTCCTCCAAGGAGGGGCCCAGACTCCCCTCAGCCTCCTTTGCTTCAAAAGAAGTCTCATTTGGGGTAGTTTCAATACTTTCAATGTTGCTACTTGGTTCTGAACTGTTTTCTGCTATCTTTGTAGCGTCTTGGACATTTTCACTAAATTCTGCTTCTTTCTGGACAGTTCCAGGGAAAACAGAAAGTGGATGTTTGGTTAGTGTTGGACGTGTAAGTCTATAACTGAGCACAGAAGGTTTGTTACCTGAAAAGCTTGGTAAAAGGGATTTCTTTATTGTGTTTGTCTGCAAAAGATGGCTGCTAGTAGTTACAGAATGCCTTGGCATTTCATATTTACTTACTTTTTCTTTGGATAATACTGTGTTTTGCTGTATGAGGGATGATCTAGCCACTGGAGACTGTGCCAAAGGTCTGGGAAGTTCTTTAGCAAGCTCTGTAGCTTTGTTAAAGGAGAAAGAATGGGTAATAGGTGGGTTGGTGGAGCATGCTACCCTCTTGGAGTGGGTGAAACTCTGAGAGCGCACTATGCTCTCTTTAGAGGCAGACTTGATACTGTCGTTGGACAGGGATAGTTTGCTCTGCAGGGTTCTTTGTTGGGGTACATGACCAACACTGGGCCCTGAGGAGCCACAACGCCCATTACCACCACTTACTTCATTCTGAGTAGCCATGTCATTATACAGGGGATTCCATTTTGAGAGGCGTTTGGGAGTAGTCATGCGGATTTTGCTAGGCTGAGGTATGCTCCTGGGACAACTACTTTGTGAAGTGAGGACTGCACTTTTACATTTTACTGCAGCTGCAGGGGAAGGTTTTTTATTCACCATCATTGGGGACCGTGTTTTTATAGTTACACTAGTCTCCTCATCCAAGCTGTCAGTGTGTTGAACATTATTTCCAATGTCCTCTTCATCCTTTCTCCAATTTAGGGATTGCAGATGTGTCAAATTATTGTGCCTGCTTAGAGGTACACCTTTAGACTCCGAGGAGGAAACTGGGAGGGCAGATCCTTGGGGAAGATTGGTCATGGTGGTGCCTGAGGGACGGGAAGCAAACTTGGGCAACCTGGAGACCATGTTGAGCTGTTTGACAGCCTTCCTTTCCATCAGCTAGGTTCACCACCATGGATGTGAGGACAGAACTGCAAAAAAGAGAGAAAGAGAGGACAGAATATGAACCAAGCAGTGTTGTACACCAGATGTGCCCAATCCTGTTCCTGGAGATCTGTCTTCCTGTATAGTTCAGCTCCGACCCTGATCAAGCACAACCGAACCAGCTAATTAAGATCTTCAAAAGCACATGATGTGTTCGATCAGTGTTGGAACTCTGCAGGCAGGTAGATCTCCAGGAACAGGATTGGGCTCCAGTGGTGCAGCTCATGGATATGCAGGATATGCAGGGTATGCACATTGTAATATCACAATGATGACTGATGGGCCCTTTCATATTATTTTACATGTATATTCTGTTCTACTCTGTGATTTAAAGTCCCAGAAAAATATTTTACATATATTCAAATTCGATAATGTGATGATGCAAATAAGGGCGAATGACATTTCGGCAAAGTATTTCAGAATTTGACAGGGCATAGTGGAGGAGAAGGCTTTCTTCAAGAAATCAACCAAATGTGGACTTCACACATAGCTTTGTTATGCCTTCAGAAGATTTTCAATCAGAGTATGGACTACTAGTATTGGTACTTAAAGGGGTCATATGATGCGATTTCAAGTTTTTCTTTCTCTTTGGAGTGTTGCAAGCTCTTAGTGCATAAAGAAGATCTATAAAGTTGCAAAAACTAAAGTCTCAAAACAAAAGAGATACTCTTTATCAAAGTTAAGACTCTGCCACGCCCCCCTAAAACGGCTCGTTCTAACACGCCCTCACATATCTATGTCACTATGTGGAAATATTAGCATAATGCCGCCCAAATGTTCACGCAAAGAAAGAAGGCGTGGTTTCAGTAACAGCAGTTAGTGTTGAAGCAGCCATGTCAGGGAGACGCTGTGTGTTTCTAGGCGAAAGCAAAAGCACTTTATTTGGCCTTCCGAAAGTAGATGCATTTAGGAATCTTTAAGATGACTTTACAACAGAACAGCCAATGCATTTTATGGACGACCGTTCGTGAACCTAGGAAAGGAGGTAATTCATTACTATGACAATCTGGCGCTTCTGAATCAGATAGTTTTGTTATTAGTTTAAGTATTTGCTATGACTGTTCAAATGCGGAGTTTTGCGCATCGTGTGTGGGTTTGTGGGTGTGTGTGTGTGTGTGTGTGTGCGCTGCGAGATGAGAGGAGGAGAGGAGGCGCGCGAGAGAGAGGGGGAGGGGGGGTGTCACATCACAAACACATACCAGCTTCATCCCTGTGTCTGTCACGTGACTCTGTTCCTTTTTCGGGCTCTGTCTTTACATTTATTTTTGAAAGATGAAGCTCACGATTATGGTACGGGGCGTTACATTTCCGACGAGTGCTTGCGGTGTTCGGCCAATCACAATGCACTGGGTCAGCTGGCCAATCAGAGCAGACTGCGCTTGTCGGAAGGAGGGACTTTGTAGAAAACGAAGCGTTTGAGAGAGAAGGGGCATAAAGGACCTACAATAATGTAAAAATAATGTGTTTTTTGAACATTAAAACACGTCAACATATTATGTTACACCAAATACACAAAATAATGATCTTAAAAAAGCATCATATGACCCCTTTAAAATTATTGTCATCAGATATTATGTTCCTGCACGAAACTCATTTTAAACCAGAATCCCATGTTAGATTTAGGGGTAAATTAATCTGACAAAGCAATCACACAATACAGTATAATTCTGCTGCCAAAGCTTAGATCATTGTCTAGAAATTGGAGGCCTAATCCCTGTTTACTAAGAAACACAGTCTTCATTAATTATTTATTAAGCCAAGAAATAAAGAGCTTTTTTTTTTTAAATTGCTCTGGGGTGCATTTAAGCGGAAATACTGAGCATGTTCGTCTGAAGAAAGAAAGTAATATACACCTAAGATGCCTTAAGAGTGAGTAAATAATGGGGTTATTTTCATTTTTGGGTGAATTATCCCGCATTTAGCGTTACATCTTTTTCCACTGTGATATCCCATTGGATGGAGTAATAACTTCTGCTAATTAATCAATTTGAGATCTCTGAGATGCGGCTGTATTGAACATGGCATCTGACTACTTCACTCTAGTTGATTTTTACTACACAGTGTTGATTGTTGAGTTGTAGTTCCAACCACGTACGTTAGCGATGCTTTTTGTGAATGTTCGTTTGAACTATGGTTTCAGGAAACACTCAACCAACATTGAACTACTATGTTGGTAAAGATGGAACTTGTGACCATACTATGCTAACAATGACACCACTGTTCAGTTTATGGAGCTCTCTTCTAAAGAGACTTCAGATCTTAATCAGGTGTGTTAGAAAAGAAAGACATACAAAATGCGCAGAGCAGTGGGGCGCCAGGACCAGAAGTAAGAACCACCTTATTCCCTGTCCTCAGACTTCCCCTTGTTTGAAGGGAGCAGGCAAATTTACAGGCAAATGATATACAAGGACTTTAAAAAGTGTCTCAATATTTTTAACAAGGAGACATCATATGAGAGTTCCACCCTTCCAGGCAATACTCTGATTAAGATCAGAGAGGTAAAATCCACGTGTGCACTTGGATGAAGATTAACCTGATGCAGGGGTACAAAGCATTGCACATTCATTCGTTACAAAAGTTCAAAAGCCCTGTCTATGTTAATGAATTCACTGGAGGGATAAAGCATGACCAAGTGGAGATATTGCCGTATTGCCAAGAGTTGGTGGATACAAAGTATCTATTCAGGAGCAAGAAAGAGCAACATGCCCTGTGACTAACTGAGATCCATCAGTACTGGAAACATGTTATGTTCAAGCCTCTAAAGAATTTGTTTATAGTTGCAATGAAAAGTCGGTAAACCATTTTGGAATTTTTTATCTGACATTATCTGACTAAACTACCAACACACAAATAACCAAAGAACTAAGTGACCCATTGATTTTAGTAACTTAAAGCATCCTTTAGCAGCAACAAACTACACCAAATGTTTCCTGTAGCTGCTTATAACATTTGCACAACATCGAGGATTAATTTTGGACCTTTCTTCCCTACAAAACGGTTTCAGCTCATCAATATTTTTGGGTTGCATAGCCCTCTTCTGGTTATGCAGATCATTCTTGTATTGTTTAAATTTCTCATGAAGTAATCAACAGAAAAAGTACTATGTTATTACAAAGATCTTTGGGACATACCATGGTAAGTACCTTTAAAATATCGGTGCTTGAATTTTACAATCATTCATTATAGGATTAAAGTTATGTACTACTTATGGTTGCTGAGCAAGCAACTTTATATGCGGCATTAATAGAGTGCTGCCATGATGACTTATTTTTGTAGGCCAACAGAAGTTAGCATCGCCCTGGTTCCCTTGACAAAAACTAACAGAATTTTCCCATTGGCTCTTGGTTTATTGCAGAAAATATGCTCTGTCACCAACAAAGAATGCCTGTACCAATAAATTTGCGGTCAAAAATTGCCTTTACCTGTTGACCTTTACCTGTTACTCTATTAGTTAAACAAGAAAAGTATCATTTAATAATGATTGGGTTCAGACCCATTTTATTTAACTTATCCAATAACAAATATAATTAAAGAGTTTTTAAAAGCTGAGCTAAAATCAATAAAAAGTCAACTTGCATATACCACAGTGTCCTCCAAATGTTTAAGAACCAAGTGGCTAATACTGCTAATTGCATCATATGAATTCCGTTCTTGTCTTTAAGCAAACAGCCATGGGCGTAATTTAAAATTCACCTCAGTTTTAAATAAAGACAAAATATTTCTCAAAACATTTAATTACAACTTATGTAAATGAAAAAAGGCCTAAAATCACGATTTTCAGCTGGGTAAGACCTCTGTGGTAATGGGGTAATCACCATTTTTTTCTACAATGCAGGAACCATACGTGAATCCAATGAGCATTGGAAAAGTGTGCACCAGACTGGGCACCAAGCTCTTCAGCACAAGTTTTTAGGAGGCAAGAGAAAATCTCATCCGGTCCTATATATTTTTAATGCATATCTGGAGGAACAACAACTCTCAGTTCCCTTCAAGCTGTCCACCTGGAGCATCATCCATGCTATCTAACTGCTTATTGAGCTCCTGATTTTAGTCCAGCCCAATTCTTCTTATTAAAAGCCCACACCAACTCAACAAACATGCTAAAACATGCAAACTCCACACGAAGGCCTCCTGAATCTGATTCGAACCAGGGACCTTCTTGTTATTAGGCAAAAGTGCTACACCCTGAGTCACTGTGTGCCCAAATATGATAAAATTAGATACTGTGCATTTCATTTGTGAAATTTTTAAGAGCCAAACTAGAGCTAAATGATTCTGGATAAATTGAGAATCACATTGTTTTTTTGTTGTTGTTTTTTTCAAATAGCGATCATTATTCTGAACTAAACAAATTAATTTACTAGAGGTTGTGACAAAATATTAATTGCTGCAGTCTAGCCTATTTAAAAATGATTAATTAATTGGAATGATTTTTATTTTTTTTTGAATGATTGAATGAATTATTCAATGACTCACTCATAAACACTTGTTTCATTACTGTATGAATCAGCATTTTTTAAATGAATCTCTTCAATGAATGATTCAATGACAAATACAGTTTTTAACAAGTGACACAAACATTATTTGAAGCGCCAGTTACTTTCAAAAGGTGATTTGCTCTATTTTGATCGCTACCATAAAACATCAGAGTTTATATCTGAACTAAAAACTTCTGTGTTTATAGCTGTGGATCATCCAGATAACAACACAGTATTAAGAATCATGTGTATGTAAACTTTTTTATAAACTCGACTATTATTTTCTCTTGTGTACTATATGTAAATATCTTTGATGTGAAATATCTTAGTCAGGTCAGTAATAAATAAAAAATAACATGCATTTTAGTATGATCCCTCTTATTTTGTTAAAATAATTAACATTTTGCAGATACTGCAAAATGTATGTAAAATTAAAAAAAATTTTTTATCACAAATGTATATAAAAATGTGTGTTGTGTGTGTGTGAATTTTTTTAAAAGAAGTCTCTTACGCTCACCAAAGTTGTGCTGATTTAATCAAAAATGCAATAACATAGTAATATTATATTGCGAAACACTATCACAATTTAAAATAACTGTTATTTTTAATTATTACTATTGTTGAAAACAGTTGTGATGCTTAATATTGTGAAAAGCTGTCGCAGTACAACAAATATATTTAATATAGAAGAAAGAAGTGTCTAAGAAGATTGAAACAGCCTACAAACAAAATGTGACAAGGGCCTACTGTTCATGAACAATTCCATGAAGTTAGTTTGATCCGCGAGTCACTGAACAGAGTGCAGTGGATTGAAACCCACTGGAATGAAACAATTAAGATCTACAGGAGAGTCGATGAAACTATAGCCATTTACTTTACTTCTAAGACACACATTGCTTATAATCACTATTTGCATATGAACTGTATGTTATGCTAACTGAGTGAATGTGTTTGCAGTCAAACTCCCAGACACACCTTTGGCTCACATGACACATGAGGTGGTGTTGTTTGCAAAAGGCGCAAGCATGAGGAAATTCAAATATTGTCTGCTAAAAGGCCAACAATAATAGAACAGATTAGACCAAAAGACAGAAACATATAGATGTGACAGAACGACTCATGATAACTTGGTTATCCCCACAACATCTGTCAATCATTTGATAAAATTATCACAGGGCCTATCACAGTGTAACTCTATATATATACAGGTGCATCTCAAAAATTAGAATGTCGTGGAAAAGTTTTTATTTCAGTAATTCAACTCAAATGTGAAACTCGTGTATTAAATAAATTCAATGCACACAGCCTCAAGTAGTTTAAGTCTTTGGTTCTTTTAAATTGTGATGATTTTGGCTCACATTTAACAAAAAACCCACCAATTCACTATCTCAAAAAAAAGAATACTTCATAAGACCAATAAAAAAAAAACATTTTAGTGGATTGTTGGCCTTCTGGAAAGTATGTTCTTTTACTGTACATGTACTCAGTACTTGTTAGGGGTTCCTTTTGCATGAATTACTGCATCAGAAGGAAGCATGAAGTGCTCTAAAATTTCCAGGTAGATGGCTGCGTTGACTGTGGACTTCCGAAAACACAGTGGACCAACACCAGCAGAAGACATGGCAGCCCAAATCACCACTGACTGTGGAAAATTCACACTGGACTTCAAGCAACATGGTCTGTGCCTCTCCACTCTTCCTCCAGAATCTGGGACCTTGATTTCCAAATTAAATGCTAAATTTACTTTCATCTGAAAAGAGAACTTTGGTCCACTGGGTTTTCTGAAGTCCACAGTCAACGCAGAAATTTTAGAGCACTTCATGCTTCCATCTGCTGACAAGCTTTATGGAGATGCTGATTTCATTTTCCAGCCGGACTTGGCACCTGCCCACACTGCCAAAAGCATCAAAAGATGGTTCAATGACCATGGTGTTACTGTGCTTGAGTGGCCTGCAAACTACCTGACCCTGAACCAATAGAGATATCTATTTCCTAATTGGCAAGAGGAAGAGAGAGACACAGACCAACAAGCAGATGAGCTGAAGGCCGTATCAAAGCAAATGGGCTTCCATACCACCTCAGCTGTGCCACAGGCTGATTGCCTCCATGCTACGCCGCATTGATGCAGTAATTCATGTAAAAGGAGGCCCTACCAAGTATTGAGTTCATGTACAGTAAATTAACATACTTTCAGAAGGCCAACAATTCACTAAAAATGTTTTTATGAAGTATTCTAATTTGCTGAGACAGTGAATTGGTGGGTTTTTGTTAAATATCAGCCAAAATCATCACAATTAAAAGAAAAAAAGACTTGAACTACTTCAGTCTGTGTGAATTGAATTAATTTAATACACAAGTTTAACAATTTGAGTTGAATTACTGAAATAAATGAACTTTTCCACGACATTCTAATTTATTGAGATGCACCTGCATATACAGTGGGTACGGAAAGTATTCAGACCACCTTAAATTTTTCACTATTTGTTATATTGCAGCCATTTGCTAAATCATTAAGTTCATTTTTTTGCCTCATTAATGTACACACAGCACACCAAATTGACAGAAAAACACAGAATTGTTGACATTTTGCAGATTTATAAGAAAAGAAAAACTGAAATATCACATGGTTTTAAGTATTCAGACCCTTTGCTCAGTAATTAGTAGAAGCACCCTTTTGAATCTAATACAGCCATGAGTCTTTTTGGGAAAAGATGCAACAAGTTTTTCACACTTTTCACACTTTGGGGATCCTCTGCCATTCCTCCTAGCAGATCCTCTCCAGTTCTGTCAGGTAGGATGGTAAACGTTGGTGGACAGCCATTTTTAGGTCTCTCCAGAGATGCTTAATTGGGTTTAAGTCAGGGCTCTGGTGGGCCATTCAAGAACAGTCACAGAGATGTTGTGAAGACACTCCTTCGTTATTTTAGCTGTGTGCTTAGGGTCATTGTCTTGTTGGAAGGTAAACCTTCGGCCCAGTCTGAGGTCCTGAGCACTCTGGAGAAGGTTTTCGTCCAGGATATCCCTTTACTTGGCCACATTCATTCATCTTTCCCTCGATTGCAACCTGTCGTCCTGTCCCTGCAGCTGAAAAAAACCCCCACAGCATGATGCTGCCACCACCATGCTTCACGGTTGGGACTGTATTAGACAGGTGATGAACAGTGCCTGGTTTTCTACACACATACCACTTAGAATTAAGGCCAAAAAAAGTTCTATCTTGGTCTCATCAAACCAGATAATCTTATTTCTCACCATCTAGGAGTCCTTCAGGTGTTTTTTAGCAAACTATGTGTCTTGCACTGAGGAGAGGCTTCCGTCGGGCCACTCTGCCATAAAGCCCCGACTGGTGGAGGGCTGCAGTGATGGTTGACTTTCTACAACTTTCTCCCATCTCCCGACTGCATCTCTGAGCTCAGCCACAGTGATCTTTGGTTCTTCTTTACCTCTCTCACCAAGGATCTTCTCCCCGATAGCTCAGTTTGGCCGGACGGCAGCTCTAGGAAGGGTTCTGGTCGTCCCAAAACGTCTTCCATTTAAGGATTATGGAGCCCACTGTGCTCTTAGGAACCTTAAGTGCAGCAGAATTTTTTTTTGTAACCTTGGACAGATCTGTGCCTTGCCACAATTCTGACTCTGAGCTCTTCAGGCAGTTCCTTTAACCTCACGATTCTCATTTGCTCTGACATGCACTGTGAGCTGTAAGGTCTTATATAGACAAATGCGTGGCTTTCCTAATCAAGTCCAATCAAAATAATCAAACACAGCTGGACTCAAATGAAGGTGTAGACCCATCTCCAGGATGATCAGAAGAATGGACAGCACCTGAGTTAAATATATGAGTGTAACAGCAAAGGGTCTGAATACTTAAGACCATGTGATATTTCAGTTTTTCTTTTTTAATAAAATCTGCAAAAATGTCAACAATTCTGTTGTTTTTCTGTCAATATGGGGTGCTATGTGTACATTAATGAGGAAAAAAAATTAACTTAAATGATTTTAGCAAATGGCTGCAATATAACAAAGAGTGAAAAATTTAAGGGGTCTGAATACTTTCCGTACCCACGGTATATATAGACACTGAACAAAATTATAAACGCAACAATTTTGTTTTTGCCCCCATTTTTCATGCGCTGAACTCAAAGATCTAAGACTTTTTCTAGGTACACAAAAGGCCTATTTCTCTCAAAAATTATTCACAAATCTGTCTAAATCTGTGTTAGTGAGCACTTCTCCTTTGCCGAGAGAATCCATCCACCTCACAGGTGTGGCATAACAAGATGCTGATTAGACAGCATGATTATTGCACAGGTGTGCCTTCGGCTGGCCACAATAAAAGGCCGGCTCTAAAATGTGCAACATGGGGCCGTGCATTATCATACATGAGGTGATGTTCGTGGATGAATGGCACAACAATGGGCCTCAGGATCTCCTCACGGTATCTCTGTGCATTCAAAATGCCATCAATAAAATGCACCTGTGTTTGTTGTCCATAACATACGCCTGCCCATACCATAACCCCACCGCCACCATGGGCCACTCGATCCACAACGTTGACATCAGCAAACCGCTCACCCACACGACGCCATACACGCTGTCTGCCATCTGCCCTGTTACAGTGAAAACCGGGATTCATCCGTGAAGAGAAACCTCTCCAAAGTGCCAGATGCCATCGAATGGGAGCATATGCCCACTCAAGTCGGTTACGACGACAAAATGCAGTCAGGTCGAGACCCCGATGAAGACAACGAGCATGCAGATGAGCTTCCCTGAGACGGTTTCTGACAGTTTGTGCAGAAATTCTTTGGTTATGCAAACCGATTGTTGCAGCAGCTGTCCGGGTGGCTGGTCTCAGACGATCTTGGAGGTGAAGAATGCTGGATGTGGAGGTCCTGGGCTGATGTTGTTACACGTGGGCTGCGGTTGTGAGGCCTGTTGGATGTACTGCCAAATTCTCTGAAAGCCTTTGGAGACGGCTTATGGTAGAGGAAATGAAGAAAGAGAAATGAACATTCAATTGACGGGCAACAGCTCTGGTGGATATTCTTGCAGTCAGCATGCCAATTGCACGCTCTCTCAAAACTTGCGAAATCTGTGGCATTGTGCTGTGTGATAAAACTGCACATTTTAGAGTGGCCTTTTATTGTGGCCAGCCTAAGGCACACCTGTGCAATAATCATGCTGTCTAATCAGCATCTTGATATGCCACACCTGTGAGGTGGATGGATTATCTCGGCAAAGGAGAAGTGCTCACTAACACAGATTTAGACAGATTTGTGGACAATATTTGAGAGAAATAGGCCTTTGTGTACATATAAAAAGTCTTAGAACTTTGAGTTCAGCTCATGAAAAATAGGGGAAAAAACAAAAGTGTTGCGTTTATAATATTGTTCAGTGTATATATATAGTTACTCACACGGCTGAGAGTCTTGTCCAGCAGTGTGCGATATTCTAGTGTTAACAGAACTCTAACCGTTTCACTGTTTGTATCACTCTGCTTGCAGTAGCTTATTTCTCACAGTCAGTGTCCACTATAATTTTTTTAATAATACTGTTTTTGTGTCACGGAATGTAGTTTTAAGAGTTTTTTTAGGCGAGAATGTAGTTGTTTAGACTTCAGATTTTTGTTAATAAAGATAACGGCTATTTGAAAAATTGCAACTATTTTATTTCTTCAGTAGCAAAAAATAAGACTATCACACTAGAATCTTCATTCAGAGTAACAATAACATATTAAAAAAAATATGTTAGGCATATTTGAAATGAGAAACATTAAGATGACATGCAACAAAAAGAAAACTTCTTATTTTTAAGCATAAGTGTAGCCACTAAAAACTGATTAAATGTAATTTTGAATGTTTACCAATTTTTGCCATTGTCCTAACCACTAGGTTTTACCCATTTGTCAGGAAAAAGTTTTTAATCATTTTAAATATAATATAATTTAGTATGATCACTTTTTCTTTTATATATTTGAATAAGTACAAATCTGATAAGTATGTTTGATTTTTACATAAATATATCTGTTAAACTGAATGATGATGGAACATTATTTCACCAATATTTTGTCATTTTCAAAAAAGTTATTTGAATCATTAAAGTAGGCACTTTACTTGCATTTAATATGCTTTCTATGCATATAAAAACACTTTTGTACATTTAATTTGATGCAGACACCAAAATGGAATGTCTCATCTGGTAACATCATGACACAATCATAATTGTGATGGTAATACAAAACTATTTATATGAATTGCATACTTCACAAATTAAATTTATTTTAGATTATTCATAACTAATGAATAAGTCTTGCATTATGTAACCCTTACTTAAATAAGACTGAAATGTTCCTATTAAAAAAATCTTACTCTAAATTCTGATGGGATGAGATGCATTAGTAGCAGCATTTGAAAGAAGTATAGCTGATTTACACACGTGACACACATCAATTGATTCTGTATTAATGTTGCAAACTGTGAAGTTGTTACGGATGTGTCCCAGGAGGGCAGACGAAGGCAAAGGGGTAATTCTAATAAACTGATTTAATAAATGTGAATTGCAAAAACACAAGAGACACACCACGAAACTTCAAGTAGAACGGACAAAGGCTAAGGGGAGAACTGAGAGTATTTGAATGGGAGCAAACAAAAGAACTAATGAGTTAATTAATCAAACACAGGTGAACGAAATGATAATTAGAAGCCAAAGTAAAACTAGGTCACAGTGGAACAGATAAACTGAATACACAATGAAAACAGGACAAAAACTAAACACCCATACCTCAATTACCCCCCTCCCGGAAGGCGCATCAACCGCTGTAACAGTAACATCGGGGGGAGCGCCCTGGCGGATCAGGGAGCTCCGGTAGCCATGGCGGAGCAGGGGACTCAGGAGGCCATGGCGGATCAGGGGACTCAGGAGACCATGGCGTATCCTCCGTGGCCTTGGCTGGCTCGGCCACAGGTATATGGCCCCCAAAAAAAATCTTCTTGGGGAAATCTAGGAATCCTGGGGGCGCTCAGGAGGAGCGGGGGGCTCTGGTGGGCGCTCTGGCGGAGAGGGCTCTTGGGGCGCTCTGGAGGCGCAGGGCACTGAGGGCGCTCTGGAGGAGCAGGCACACTTGAGGGCGCTCTGGAGGAGCGGGCACTTGAGGGCGCTCTGGAGGAGCGGGCACTTGAGGACGCTCTGGAGGAGCGGAGACGAAAGAGGGCTGGACGGGACCAGCGGAGGCGAAGGAGACGAAGGAGAGCTGGACGGGACCAGCGGAGGCAAAGGAGACGAAGGAGGCTCAGAGAAGCGTGTTAGAGCGGCTGCTGGGGTGAGGACGGGTGCGAGAAACCCGGGGGCAGCGCCATGTCCATTATTGCCGATTGACACGCGGGAGCGGGTGCTGGAGCGAGCTCTGGGGCTGGAGCCGACACTGGAGTGAGCTCTGGGGCTGGAGCCCTTCCTGGGCAGAGCTGGGGATCAGAAGCCCTTCCTGGGCTAAACTGGGGATCAGGAGCCCTTCCTAGGCTTAACTGGGGATCAAGGTAGCGTTTACGTGGTGCTGGCACTGGAGGGCGCTCTGGAGGAGCAGGCACACGCTTTTGAGGAGTTGGCACTGGAGCGAGTGCCACATGAACGTACGGCGGCCTTGACTTCCGAGCGGCCGGCCATCTTGACTGCTGAGAGCGCTCCTGGGCTGAAGACTCCGGTGGAGCTTTGGAGGACCACGGGAAATTTGGGGTTAGGCAGGCGGTAGGAGCGGTTGGAGTGGTATTTGGAGGTTCTCGGCGTGGGGTGAGCTGGGGAGACGCAGCGCATTCCTGCGGGAGTTGGATGACGAGGCTTGGGAAGTCTCATTACTTCCTCAACTTCCATATCAGAGCTATTTAGGAATAGTACGAGATTAATCAGCTCGATCAAAGGAAAATCACCCATTGGAAGATCGCAACGGATTATTTCGTCATCCAACCCCAGCAGGAAGCACGCACCTAGAGCGGCGGCGTGCCAACTCACCCGGTTGGAGAGCTCGAGGAAACCCTCCGCATATCGCTCCAACCTCCGACCGCCTTGCCACAAACCCCACAGCGCGTCCTCAGCTGCAGTCATCGTTTTGGTCCGTTCTTCTGTTACGGATGTGTCCCAGGATGGCAGACGAAGGCAAAGGGGTAATTTTAATAAACTGATTTAATACATTTGAATTGCAAAAACACAAGAGACACATCACGAAACTTAAAGTAGAACGGACAAAGGCTAAGGGGAGAACTGAGAGTATTTGAAGGGGAGCAAAAAAAAGAACTAATGAGTTACGCCGTGAATCAAAAAAAGAATAGCCGAATTTAAAATAAAAATTTGCATTCGAATGCAAAAACAGTGTATTTGAATTTTTGGTGTGCATTTGGAGCTAATTCCGGGCAAACAAGATGCGGTGATGATGTAAGTGTCATTGTTGCATTTTAATGTTTCTGTTAGTCAATCCAGTTGAACACACAAGATGCGCCACTGCTGCATTTTTCATTCAAAATATTAGAGAAATATAGAAGCTCAATGCGGAGAAGATATTTGTTAGGTTAAAACCGAAACCAAGCCATTCACACAGAACGCATATTCTGCGCATTCTTACACACAACTATGACTGTTGCGCTCGCGTCTCGCACAAGAGATGAATAGAAAGCCATGTAAAGTTAAAAGAGGTTCAACTTTTAGAAAACATGTCTTGAGAATTTGTGGGGGGCTTATTATATTCCACTGCGTCTTATATGTTTTTAAATGCAATCATGTGCTTGGTGCTTTGGCTATTTGTATGAATCTATGCATAAATATACGATGCTGTTTTGTTCATATTGTTTATGCAATTTACGAAATTATATTTGATTTAGAAATATTAGTTTAGACGGTATGCACTTTTTTATAGACAGTCGTTATTTCATTGCATTGAATAAACAGTTTAATGAGGTGCATTATTTTCCTCATTGCGCCCTCCTGTGGCCTCAGGAGACAGGCCAGATGTTTCCTTAACACTTATTTAATCTGCATATAAAATATAAAAAAATTTGATATTTGTTTCAATTTTATTTTATGTTTGACTGTTAAAACTAAAAATATTTGTTGTCAATAAATTGGGTAAATTAAAAATACAGTGGTTAAATTTAAACTTTTTTCTACTGCTCTTTAAGAAAGGTTCTAAAAAATGTTCAATAATTACCGATACCGAACAATATGAAACATTATATTGTGATAAATTGTTTAGCTATATCGCCCAGCCCTGTGGCAGCCATGTCATGACGAAACTCTGGTGTGGGAACTACAGGGCAGGAAGGTACGTTAGCACAGGGCTAGCAACCATTAAAACATGACATGCTGGTAATCGTGGTGGGCCAAGTTCTGTGGCCCCTGGGACTTGGTGCATGATGCATGGTAACTAAAATATTAGTTAACGGCTTAAATAATGACTACATAAAGAACATTTTCATTAAAAGAGAAAAACTCACCAAAAAATGAATGAGAAATGTAATCCTAGGGCCCTGCTAAAGATGCAAACACTGACAAATCATTAGAGTCTGCATGCAAACAGAGGGGAAGAGACCCAAGTCCCCTTCATTTGAGGTGTTACTTACTACACAGCTCTTTATATAGATATCTGTCTCCACTGAACTGTAGAAGTCAACATATCTGATTTAGATCAGACATGATGCACTCCCAGCCTCCAAGAAAAAGAGGACGTATACATCATCCCACAGTCACAAGATCATTATATCACACACACACACACACACACAAAATGATTCATTTCAAGTTGTTCATCACATCATCTTCCATCTTCCAAAACTTTTCATACTGAAGGTCATTAATAAGTCGATTAATATGGCTACAGAAAAATATAATGCACAAAACTACAGACTATTTATTTATTTATTGGATGGATGCAGAAATTATGACAGAAGGTTAATTTTTAAGTGAACTACATTAAGGCACTGCAAAATGAGCATAAAATTATTCACTGGCTATTTTTAAGCAAATTGGGGCAAAGAACAAATATCACTCTCATTTTCTCTTTCAGCATACTAAGCACCACAGAAGCATTTAAACAATCTATGCTGACTTACCCTACAACAAAAACTTTACTACTTCAATCTCATCACACACCTCTCTGGCCTTATCAAGCTTCATAGAAAGACTTCAGATGACCCAACACCTTTGAAGAGATTATGCTGACCCCTGCGAGGACCCCAGATGATGCCAACTTGAATCGATATGCACAGCTGCCAAATTTTCTCTATATTGTAATCATTATGATCACACTGTAATAATTGCTTTAATGAGCTTCTGCCTAAAATTAATTAATGTTAGCTAACTGTATGATTCTATTTTCTTGAACTGTTAATTTGTGAAATGAACATTACTTGTACACATTCACTTCTGTTTTGTAATGTAGACACATGCATTTTCTGTAAAGCTGCTTTGAAACATTGTGTATTGTTAAAAGCGCTATACAAAAAAAAGAAAAGAAAAGTGGTTTAGTCCATTTGTAGCTGTAGCTTTTGGGACAGAAAACATATTTTATATTAAAGTCAACATGAAATGGAAGTTGCAACTTAATTAACTACCATGTTGTGTTTTATTTCCGAGTGAAATTACTTATCGAACAAGAAAATACATAAGGCGGGACATGATTTTATCCATCTGTTGTTGATTTAATTGTGAAATGTGAGCAGTAAGCATTGTGTATTGAACTGGAGGCATACATCTGCATGCAAATAAATTAACTGCAGCATAGTCTTGCATACATCAGCAGAAAGTCATAAACATTATATACATAAAAAATATTTTGACTTGTGACTTGCATTAAGAATATTTGATTTCATGTCGAATATACATGAGCAAAAATGTGTTATATAATGGCTGTGATTCAGCTACACGAACAAGGAAACAGCTAATCACAGCTGTGCTGATAAATGGCCATAACATCAGCTTGGTAGTGGCTGTTAATGTGTTAAAATCTGAATTCAACATTAACAATCACTTTATGTCAACTTGAAGGGCTCTGATAACATATATGTGAAAATAAGAGACATTACAAAATAGTTTTGAAAAATGTATGAAAATAAGTGCATGTAGGTGTGGGTAGCTAATAACTGCCATTAAAGCTGGTTAATTAAAATAATATGGCATGCATATAAATTGCAGCCTTTGCGATTTGATAATTGCGCTGGTAAGCCATTTTGTGATTTTTGGCTTTATTCTGATCAATGGTGCGACCCTAAATTCAACTGACAAGAACATAAGTAAGGAAAACGAGGGAGTGTCCCAAACAACCATCTGGTGTGTAGAACTTCTTTTTTATACCATAGATTCAGGGTCTGTCATCGCTATAGTTCAAAAGATGCGTTCAAGCTTCTGTCACTAATTTGATACGTTAAAACTAGCAACAATGTCTTGACTCATTTCAATGCTTTAATACAACCATTAAAAAAAAAAATGTAATTAATTAAAGACCGTGGGGGGAAAAGTGAATGTTTTGCTGTTTGGGGGCTATGCAGTAGTTTTATTTGCCTTTACCTGCACCTCTTGTGCTAGTAGAAGACATTATAGGGTATAGACTGTTTTGAAAATCCCTCCAAAATCTCATATTTCATGATGCAGAGTCGGGTCTAATGAAAAGACTGAATATAACAAGGTTAAGGCCCATGCTGTAGTTATTTGATTGGTCCATCAAATGCTGGGGAAACAAAGCACATGCAATATGTAAAGAGTGCTTTAAAGCCACCTGCAGGCACTAGACACACCTTATTTTCCTTATTTTATGTTGCTACCTTTAGGGTTTGACTCTATTTCAAAGCGCCTGATCTGAACAAATCACCCGAGAGTTCAGAATGGGACAACAAAGCTACATCAAGCAAAGTCTGCATAGTTTGTCTGAACTAAACAAACACCAAGTCACTGTGCAAATAATGCACACAAAATGAATGAGTCTGTAAAAGTTTCTGAAGATACAGCTGCAAGAACAAAATTATTAACCCGTATGGAATTACCTGGATTTCTTTGATTATAAAATATTGTTTGGTCTTCATATAAGTCACAAATATAAACACAATCAGACTAAACTATTAACACACAAACAGGTTTTCATTTTATTGAAGACATTAAGTGATCATTCAAAGTGCAAATTGGAAAAAGTAAGTGAAACCTGGAGTCTAGCAACTTGCAGCAACAACAAACAAACTTCTTGTTTCACGCCACAGCTTCTCAGATTATGGTCAGGACTCTGACTTGGCCATTCCAAAGCATTAATGCATCTTTATTTGATTTACTTCTGTGCATTGGATTGTTTTGTTGATTCATCCCACCTCTCTTAAGTCTGAAGTCAAGCGCTGCTGTCCTGAAATTCTCTGGTAAAATGTCTTGGCACTTTGGAATTATTTGTTCCTTCAATGAACATGTTCCCAAACACCAATATGCTGATAACTGCCAAAAATTATCTTACTGAAATGCAAACCAATAACCTGACAAAGTGTTTTCCAAACATTTTTTAAAATCAGGTTATTCTCTCCAGTAGTGACATTAAAACATAAGATTCTGTGTATCTGACTCAAAGTATTCCATTGCAACAAGTTGCAATGGTAAATAAAGAATTAAAATGTCAGTGAGAAACCTGTACAGACATATTCTTCTCTTATGTTTAAAGTTTCTACAACTGTACCCTACCACAAAATGCTCACTCCTGCTAAATGGTGCACGTGTGTCAAACACAGGTCCTAGAGGGCCAGTCCTGCAGAGTTTAGTTCCAACCAGCTCCAACACACATGCCTGGAAGTTTTTAACACTCATAAAGGCTTTGATTAAATGGATCTGGTGTGTTTAATTAGGAATGGAGCTGAACTCTGCAGGACAATGGCCCAACAGGAAAGTTTGACACCCCGGCTCTAGAAGAACCAGGTTTTGTGTGCTTTCTTTATTTAAATGGCAGGGCACTTGTGCAACACATCCAGTCTCATCTCCTTAAGGTTGGCCACATACTTGAAGATTTTAAGGTTTTTTTATGCCCGATTTGCACCCCCGATTCAAGGCTTGTCACAAATGATTTTTTTTGTCCAAAAAATCCTCTATTGTGTGGTGTCATTATGATTATTTAACTGCTCCTAATCGAGACTCAAATTGTAAATGTCAAACATGTTTGTCACCCATATTATTTTTTTTCACTATACAAGAGAACGCCAGGAGAGCCAGCTGACAACGTCGATTGTCCTCCATGTGTTTTTATTCTCAAGTCACGTTTGATCTTGCGAGTCTCCGTGAGATCTCGTGTCACTGTGAAATCATTCCTACAATCAACAAGTGTGTGGTCTCACGATCTGGTTGAATCATCTACACTCTTAAAAATAAAGGTGCTTCAAAAGGTTCTTCACAGCGATGCCTTAGAAGAACCATTTTTGGTTCCACAAAGAACCATTCAGTCAAAGGTTCTTTAAAAACCATCTCTTTCTTACCTTTTTATATCTGAAACTACACCTTCTTGCTTTCTTTCGTCCCCAAAGAACCTTTTGTGAAACAGAAAGGTTCTTCAGATGTTAAAGGTTCTTTATGGAACCATTTAGACAAAAAGGTTCTTCAATGGCATACTGAAGCACCTTTATTTTTAAGAGTGTAGTGTGCACGGTCAGAGGATTATAAGGCTAAAAATCGATTGAAACCTCTTCATGTCTGTGGTCTCCCATGGGTTTAAAATCGGTTAAGAATTTAAAATTGTCTAGTTGTGACCCATGCCTAACTTAAACACCTGACACAGTTTTTGCAAAAGTTGTTAACTTACTTTTCCCCAGCATGCACTGTTAATGATTACTCAGTGTCTTCAATAAAATATTGAAAAGTACAATTGTTTGTTTGTTATTTGTTTTGCCATATTGTGTTTGGTTAGAAATGTGACTTAAAAGATCGCAATGTATGAGCAATCAATGAGAAAATCCAGGTAATTACATAGTGTTCACAAACTTTTTCTTGCAACAGTACATAAATACTCTTGTGTAATCTGGATTTGGAGGGTATAAACTTCTTAGGTTTTCCTCTTTAAATGTGAGTAAGATTTTTACATATATGCAAACAGTGACAAACGACCAAGAAAA
Organism: Sinocyclocheilus anophthalmus; assembly: GCA_018155175.1. NCBI lineage: Eukaryota > Metazoa > Chordata > Actinopteri > Cypriniformes > Cyprinidae > Sinocyclocheilus > Sinocyclocheilus anophthalmus. Next base: position 88,040 of record JADLZN010000144.1, read on the forward strand.
ACACTGCACACACACTGATCCCTATACTGTATATGACTAATTCCAACAAGACCACCTCCTGAAGAGAAGCTTTCGAGCAGCCATATTAGAACGCATTTACGATGCAGGTCTTGATGCCCACTTTGTTGACTACATCTAATTTTTTTGAAAACCAGCTTACATCATCTTTTTTTAAAGTGACCTATACCCGATATCTGCATTTACACTATACTGTACACTTGGAGAAACATCCCAAGATAGACATAAAAGCTTACACCAGAAAGGATGTGAAAATGGCTCAATTTGCAATGGATGCAGACAATACATGCTTCTGACTTCTGCTTGCTCAAAGGCTCAAAAGACATAAAACTTCAGCATGAGTCTACTGGGTTGAGCCTTTGTCCTCCATTGAAAAGAGTCATGTGATCTCGGTTGGTGTCCACCTGAGTTGACGTCATTGCCACCACGCCACCGTTGCTTTTTCAGCGACGTACAACTCGCATTGACAGGGAAATAGCTCATCTGTCCTCTTACATGGCAGACACAAATCTATAACGATATATATATGATTTATTTCCACATATAAATGAGGCCTGAAACCATTCTGAGATATTGGTATTAATGTGTTTTTTTCCTGCTAACACATTTGTGGGTCATATCTGATCTGAGCCACAAGGGAGGGAAAAATATGAATTTGGTCACTTGAACCATATAATTTAAATACAGCCTTAGTTTGCCCGACCACTAGAGGTTGTCAACAACAGTTGATACCTCGAACCTAAAACAGGGGTGTCAAATTCCGTTCCTGGAGAGGCACCCTTAAGCAGAATTTAGATCTGTAGCTGCCATTAAACACACCTGAACCAGATGATCAAGGTCTCTTTCACAGCTTACTAGACTTGTATGTTTGTATGAATTCTTACGATGTGATTTGTATAAAAACATATGATAATGGGGCATAAGCAGACTGTAGGAAAATGTGGATTATACAAATCCATATGAATTTGTCACTAATTTACCAAAATATAAAAAATTAAATAAATAATAGTAATAAATCGTCATGAAACTGTTGGTGTTCTTAATTCTAATCAAACAACGAAATAAAAACAGAAAATCACTAACTGCTCTTGATTGAATAACTTTTGTGTATATTTAATTCATAGACTATGCAGTGTTTTATTTTACATTTGATTACTTATTCAATTTCTTTCTTGAACAATGCTGCTCACTAGGTTAATGACATGGCTTTTTTATTATTATTAAGTTTCTTGAGGTTCATTTATTTATTAGGTCTTTGAGAATTGTAAAATTCCGCAGTATATCATAATGATATATATTATTTATCGTTATTGTGATAGAAGATGCATGTATCTATGCACTGATATCACAACTGGGACATTTCTTCACCATGCACAGACATCCTCTGGCTTGACCAGACTGCACAAACCACACCCAGCCATCACAAACCCTGCCAGAGGTCAAAGCATGAATTATCTATAGAGATCAGATATCGGTGAAAGCCAAGAACAGTACAGAGAAGAGTTTATGTTGGGGGGGTGGGGGCAGGCACGGATTAATGCGCAGGCTTGCCTAGGGGCCCCACGTGTGCAGGGGCCCGATTGGCCAGAATATTTTTTTATTATTTTAAATTTACTTCAGCACGAACAAAAAAGACCCTCATTGGCCCATAAGAAACATTAAAGGAGGAATCATTGCAGAGCGTCTGACAAAATGAATGTCTTGTATTGTAGAATACACGCACTGCACTGCCGAGAGTTCGCGCCAATCGTTAAATAGAAACCTAAAGTAAAACGCACGTGCGCATTCAAGCTATTTTAATACTCCGCGTTTTGAGAGCGACTCCCTCACACGCCAAATTAGGCTTCATACAATATCTAGGCTGTTATTAGTCTGTAGCAAGCGGCAACCTCCCGCTCTCTCTCGTGAAGCCAACAAGGAAGTGACTTAAACTGTAATTCATCAACTGGCCGCTAGAGTCAATCCCATAGACTCCCCATGTTAAAATGCCCAACTTTACAGCACAAAAAAACATGTTTACAGCCTGGTTCAAAAAATTATTTTAGTCTATATAGCTAATTTTGCCCTTCATGACAACTGTGAGTGGGTGAATTTTTTTATAACTCATCCGTTTAAATTATATTAAGCCTTAAAGTTCTGCATAATTAAGGGCGTGGCCACTTGAGTGACAGGTGGATTGCCGCTGCTGTCACCACCATCAAGCAAGGTGGGCGTGGTTTCAACAACCAGCTCCCGCCTCTTTGCCCATCTTTGATTATCCGGGAGCGAAGCGCGGTGATGCACTGCAAAAATGCATAGCCTCCACCCACTTTTGAGCTTCAAAAACTCTCTTCGGAACCCTACGGGTGACGTCACGGACACTACGTCCATGTTTTTATACAGTCTATGGTCTGTAGGCTATAATAGGTTGTGTAGTTGTCTATAGTATAGCTCTGTATCATGCTTGAAAAATTTGTTCTCTATTTGCACTTTGAATATTGAGAGAGTATACTTTGACAATGGCTGCACTTATTGTTTGCACTTCACACGACTAAGAAATAACTGTTGTTTATATTTTGTTATTTATACTGTTTTTATTTCTGTTCAATTTGTGAAAAGGAGTTCAGTTAGGAGGTCAAACGTTCTAGAGGCTCATAATTCATGTAGAGTTCTAAGGTCTGAAGAGACTCACATGAAATCATACAGGAGAGAAGCCATTCAGTTGAGTTTGTGGCAAAACCTTTTAAAGTGCTTGAGTGTTGTTGTCTTTTACTGCATATGATAATTCCTACTCAGAAAGTAAAACTGAAATGACATTTATTACAAGATAATTAGTTAAAACAATTCAAAATGCACCTGCACCATACAAAATGAGTGCAAGACTATTTTTCCAGTCATGTATTTGGTCATTGAGAATTTTTTTATATATAATGTGTAAAAATCTTGCCTCATCTTGTTCTCGTGAACCCAATCTCGTGTCTCGTCTCATCTCTTGAGTTAAGTGTCGGCGTTAATGATAATCAAACAACAAAAGACGAGGAGAAAATCACTCCCTGCTCTTGACAAAATAGCATTTGTAGCTTTTATAAGCATTTATAGAGTGAAAATCGTGCCCTACCATCACATTCAGATCTATGCAACCAATAAATAAATTCATTGATTCAGTCACTTGATTCTGCTCTCAAAATGCACCAGATTTATGCATTTAAATTTAAAAAGCATATGATTAAGGGAGGGAGGGGGGCAGGTTGGGGCTCACACAAAGAGCAGCCTAGGGGCCCCTGACCACCTTAATCCGCCCCTGGGTGGGGGGCATGGATCTTTTTATCCAGTATGTTCTGAACCACAACAAACAAAACTGCAGGACTTTACTAACTAGTATCAGTTAAGCTTAACTAACTGGATAATCATATTAGAAAAAAAGTGTCTAATCCCCTTCTTATCATTAAAGCCACGTGAGAGAGAAAGCAAAGATCAGCATGGTCATTATTTGCATCATACAGGCTAGACTAAAAGTTATCTATAAGCTAAGTCTAACCTGAATTATGCAAGAGCTCATGGATCATTAATGATTATGAGAGATCATTATTGGCCTCACAGTTTTGGCCACATCAGTATTAGTCTTTTTGTAGCAAGGGAGTGTCACATTACCTAAAGACCATCATTACCTGTGTCTGACCTTCAAGCTTTCAAAACACCACAAAAGTGTTCACATCATCTGCATGCAATGCTCTTAACACACAGACAAGAAGGTTGCATTGGAAAAAAGCTGAAAAAACATTCATTGTTTTTGTTGTTGTTCTTTGGAACAATCAATAGACATAGCTATCATGGAAAATCCTTCAGAAAATGCCTTAAATTTCATGCACCCACTTAATCAGGGAATAATTAAGCATAAAATATAGAATAAGACATCAAAAAGTTTAATAAGAAATAACCTTGCAAAGAGAGTTATACGTCTCAAATCTAAAGTTTGCAGCCCCCAACTAAAAAAGGGATGGATTATTAAATTAAAATATACTAAGACAAAGTGGAATTGCCAGACATGTGATAAGATGATGGATAGATGGATACTCTGTTAGACTAGATTGTCATTCTACATGGGTCCTTTCACCTGATTTATATATATATATATATATTATATGAATTTTTATATTTTTCCCCAATAATAATTATTAACTTTAATTTTCATTAATGGCTGTCACATAATTTTTTTTAAGTGATTTACATGGTGTTCTTTTAGAACACAACATTTTGGTTAACAACCTATCACAAATAACAGAACTAGAGCAACTAGAGTAACTGAAAATACAAAATTATTATTTAAAATGTATTTCATTCAAAACGTTTATATGTAAATTGTTAAATAATGTTTTACACATTTCCCTTTTTACTTATTCCATTTTGTCAAATACACTATATTACACAAAAAAAACTTTTAAGTTTTAACTTGCAAAATGTGCTTTACTGCATCATGAGGGGGGGAAAAAAGCCTATTTACAATGTCTTCATAAGTGATTTTCAATAATTAAATGAAAACGAAATAAAAACAAGATTATTATTGTAAAATTCAATTAAATGTGTCTGTGTGTTCAAACGCGAGTTTTACCTTTAGTTCTTGCATTAAAGGGGTCATATGGTGCTTTTTTTTAAAGATCATTATTTTTTGTATTTTGTGTAACAGAATATGTTGACATGCTTTAATGTTTCAAAAAACATTTTTTTTCAAATACTGTACATTATTGTTAGTCCTCTATGCCCCGCCTCTCTCAACGCTTCGTTTTCTACAAAGTCCCTACTTCCGACAAGCGCAGTCTGCTCTGATTGGCCAGCTGACCCAGTGCATTGTGATTGGCCGGACATCGCAAGCACTTGTCAGAAATGTAACGCCCCTTACCATAATCGTGAGCATCAGCTTTCAAAGTAAATATGAAGAGAGTTAATAATGTCCTTAGTTTTACCATCAGTACAAGCCCTGAAAGGGGAACAGAGTCCGTGACAGACACAGTGATGAATCATCACAAGCCGCGTTTAAGACAGCTGACTCCACTGTGATGTTGATCCGTCTCTCTCCTCCTCCACACACGCGCACCCAAAACTCCGCATTTGACCAGTCAATAGCAAATACTTCAACTAATAACAAACAGTAGCTGATTCAGAAGCGCCAGATTGTCATAGCAAAGTCAGAATTACCTCCTCTCCCAGGTTCACGAAACGGTGTCCATAAAATGCATTGCTGTTCTGTTGTAAGTGATCTTAAAGATTCCTAAATGCATCTAATTTCTGGAAGGCCAAATGAAGTGCTTTTTCTTTCGCCTAGAAACACACAGCGTCTCCCTGCCATGGCTGCTTCAACACTAACTGCGGTTACTGAAACCACGCCTTCTTTCCTTGCATGCACATTTGGGTGCATTATGCAAATATTTCCACATAGTGACATAGATATGTGGGGGCGTGTTAGAACAAGCCGTTTTAGGGGGGCTTGGCAGAGTCTTAACTTTGATAAAGAATTGGTTTTGAGACTTTAGTCTTTGCAACTTCAGGGATCTTATCTATGCACAATCAGCTTGTAACACTCCAAAGAGAAAGGAAAACTTGAAATCGCATCATATGACCCCTTTAATATAAGTGACAGCATCTGCCACTGCTAGTGCAGAATGACCCAGGATTGTAAACAAAGACAAAAGCCCATCAACTCACATGATCAAACCACTACGAGCAAACTATAGTACTAACATAGAATAACGTAACGTAACAAGAACACCAGAAAAATGTTGAAAAACGCACAGTCAGAAGGAAACCCACTCCTTATCTGAACGGCCGCCTGTACGATTTCATCCGATTGAAGGCGAATATAGCTGGGCGTGGAAATCCACCACAGGAGTCAAGCCCGTTTACTGCCACTGTTAAAGCTTCCACCTGATCCGACGCTTAGTCGATAACAGTTGTCCGTGCATATGAAGACTAGCTCTGCTCGTCACATTCTATGTTATTGTGAAGGTATGTCCTGCCGGCATGAGAGCGTGTTGTGTGAAAACAGCTGACACTGACATCAGCATTCCTCATACTGCGGGTATACCCGGAAATGGGCGTTGCTTAGCGGCGTGGGACGTTCTTTCTGATTTGGGCCTGCACCTATCATAAGAAGATGCCGCATTCGGCTGCAAGTACGCGCCATCATCTGGCAACGATCAGCAAGGTAGTTGGTGGGGAAACAGAGCTTCTAGAAACTCCGAATCAATTAAACCAAGTGCTTCGCAAAATGATTCACTACATCTAAGCGCTGGAAACACCGAACCCTGGCGACACTAGTGCTGCAAACACCGCACTCTGCTGGTCAAAGAGGTGTAAATGCAACTGTAGCACGGTCTAAAAATGTATAATGGCACCTTTTACAAACTAATTCATGTTTTCACAAAATTGTAATCTATTATGTTAACTAAAAACGATTAAATATAAAGCGTCTGTGCATAATGTGTTCTTTTATTAATTGGTGGCTAGCTATTTTTAGGGAGAGCTTGGCTAATCAGGCCAGTAAGAGTCATGTACTGTAGTTCACTCTTTATTATGCACATTGTTAAAACTAGCAGACAAAAGCCGTGTGAAATTGTCAAAGAAAATATATCGTTCCAGCGTTTATACGTTTATTTTGCTGAGAACTTCTTCGGCTTGGGAGTGGGCCCGGGGAAAATATTCTTTCATGGCACGAATTGCAAGAGTCGAAAGGTAGCCTATTTGCTGATTTGCTGGAACAGATGATGAAATATCATTTGATGTTTTGCCCACCACTCCACTGGATCCAAAAAAGATACTATTATACTCCAACATGTGCATCAGCTGTGGCACTGTGGACTCTTTGTAACTCATCTGTTTTATAGTACATGAGCAACTATTATTTTTTACATTTACATTTATACATTGACTAGACACTCTTCTCTTTATCTCCTGTCCTCTTGCTGAAGTGTTTAGGTTGATTCTGGTTTTAGCGGTGTAGATGTGGCATGGATCTGTGCTCTGCATTCAGAAAATGTCCATTCCTTGACTGCAGCATCAGCCAAAAGCTAGTCTTAAATCTAGGATCCACAAGTGTCACCTTGTCTCTTTATGGACTCGACAGCTCAGAAGCTTTACATTTGAAAAGTTGTTAAGTCTTTCATCTGCTGTTGATGGCTCTCTCATCATTTTTATGAAATATTAAATTTCTGTGATTTACATGTAATTCCAAATTGTTTTTTCTTCAATTATAAAATCATTTTTTTACAAATTATAATAATGTGTGGCTGTTTTTGTCCATTAATTACAATAAACGACCTGAAAATGGCTGTCCATCTACAGTTCCTATAACCTGACAGCTTCAGAGGACAGAGTGAAGAATGACAGAAAATCCCCAAATCCATATGTGCAAAGCTTGTCACGTTATACCAAAAAATACACATTTAATACCCATTATAGCCAAACAGTCTGTAATAGCCTCCAAAGGTGCCTCAAATAAGTATTGCGTTAAGAGTCTGAATAGGTATCACATGTTTTTAGATTGATGTAATTAATCATTTTACCAAAGGCTGCAAAATGTGGGAGAGAAATGAAGGGGTCTAAATACTTTCTGAATGTTACATTCCGGCTCAGGCAAGCAACAAAATACAAAGGGTATTATGTCCAAATATCAGATATTTATTAACTTAGGGGTTCAAAAAAAGAAGCAAAAACAACATAAATATATAAACAACAATAAAGAATTGCATAATTAACAGAATTCAACTTAAATTGAAAGAATAGCAAAAGGTCCAGCCCAGCTCATTGCAGGAACATTTCACAAAAGATCCAGGTCTCTTAAATATCCAGTTTGTGATTAATAACCAAGGTTGGGAGGGTTACTTTTAAAATGTATTCCGTTACAGTTACAAATTACTTCATTAAACAAGTATTCAGTAACGTAATCCAAGTACCACAATATAAAAGTAGTGTAATCTGATTACTTTTGGATTACTTCAAGTTACATATGTAAATAAGTCAAAACTTATTAACTATGACTTTAAAATTAAAACTAATAAAAACTATAGTAAAAACTATTTTAAACTATTAAAAATTGTGTCTTGTTTCACCATCTAGATATTATTATTACAGTTTTAAAGGTTTTTTTATTATAATTATTTTATTTCTTTAACATGTACAAGTAAAAATTAATATAGTTTATACACAACATTGAAAGATTTACACCATATACAGATTAGTCTATTTTAAAATAAGCCTACATATCGAAATTCATGTGAAATGCTATCTTTCTGTATTTCATTGACTGATCTGGGGTGTGGGGACTCATATTAATTTCTACATTTTCAGGCTCATTTTCCGCTAGAAAACGTACAAATGCAGTCATGCACACCATGGAATTTTAAATCACTAACAAACACTATAATTGTAAATATTCAAGTTGGTTAAGCAGCCTTTGTTAAAGCAACTAAGCGAACGAAAAAGAACTTCGTCATGAATAGCCTATATTGGGTCCTTGAGTCCATTTCGTCTGAAGTCTTTATGTCTGATGACTTTTTGTTTGAGTCCATTTTGTCCGATGTAATTTTGCCTGATGCCTTAATGTCTGAGTCCGTTTTGCCTGATGCCTGACACCTGATGTTATTTTTCCTGAGACCTGAAGCCTTTCAGTCTGAGGCATGATGCCTTTTTGTCATAAGACTGAGGTCTGAGGATGTCCTAAAATGTACACGTCACTTTCATATGGCAATCCGCTTTAACATTTAATGTCCCTAGCTCTACAATTTGTAATCTAGTTTTGACAAGTGAGAAAATGTCCAATTCTAAATACCTATTCTGCAATTTTGACAAATTTTAATTGCCATTAAGGTATATGTTATTGTTGCTATGAAGATATCTGCAAAAAAATGTATATTTATTATATTTATACATTTTATATCTTACATTTAAAGTATTATGATATCTACAAATGAGTTGTGACCAGGGGTGTCGCTAGACCCCTTTTATTGGGGAACAAGCCCCAGTTAAATACCGCTGTGTCCCAGTAAAATATAACTGATAAATACTTGGGCCTATTAGGACTGATGTATATAAGAATCATTTTATCTGCTAATATTTCATTAATCAGTGTGCGTGTTGTTTCTTTTAGCTGATAGAATCATAACTTGCAGATTCGCGAATGCATCATTCTCGATCATCAGTGGGTTTGCAGATTGGCTCCCGTTTGGTAACGTCAGACCAGAAAAAAATGCATTGGGCAGGTTGATAAAATTTGGACTGCTTTTTGATACAACTGGCGGGTGTTTAGTTATAACTACAAACACGTAATTTTATTCATTTTTCAATTGAATCAAAATTTACAATAAAATATTACGTGTATAATATGTTTCTATGGCTGCCGCAAGAGTGTGCCTGTGTCTGTATCTAAAAAGTGCCCTTATAACAAAAATCCCAATTGTTTGGGGCTTTTTATGTTATATCTTTATTCGTATATATATAACTATAATATAGATATATATAGATATATATAATATATATATATATATGTGGGCTTGAATTTCGGCGCGGGATTGCGGGGATTGAGCATAATTCTACTGATTCCCGCAGTTTCCGCGCTTGTAACGTGGGAAATTCCCGTAAAATTTCAGCGTGAAAGACGCTCGGGACAGATGACGGAATGTATCATTTGCACGTTCTTTTGAGTCTTACAATTTTAAACTGTGAGACTGCTTTCTGTGAGCCCAAAGCGCGCACACATAGAGCCGCATCTGAGAGTGCGCGACTACAGAATGAAGTTGTGTTGAGCCTTATTGCGCTTAAACGGCTAAATACATACAAAATTATGTCAAAATGCCGTCTTGATGAGTATTCACGTAAACAGTCGATTTATACTAAACATTGTTTGTATATAGGCTATTAAGTTAATGTAAACAGTTGAGAAACAAAACGTATGTGTAACATTAGATCTGTGGATGAGGTCTTAAAGAAACAGCAACCAAAATAAACCTTCTGCTGTCTGTCATTAATGTTTATTTATACACTGAAGACCAACCAGTGTTATTTTAAAGTTAAATAGATTATGTAGTTTCTGTGGTATTTCTGTACCTGAATATTACTGTTATACCTGAAAACTTAAAGCACAGTTAATTTTAGTTGTATCTTGTTGTTGTATTTGTTTGTGCCATTGCTTGTCATTTATATATTCTTATTTTATTACTGACTGTTTACTTTTCTTTTTTTTAGTTAAAATAAATTCAATTCAGAGTTTGAAATCAAAGTTCTTTTTTTAAGTATCTTCCTCACAATATAAATATAAATCAACAACATTATCAATTGATTAAAAAATCCCCCCTAAGAATCCCCCCCAATTTTCCAAATTGAAATTCAAGCCATATATATATATATCTATAACCGTGGGGCAAATAAGTATTTGATACACTGCCGATTTTCAAGTTTTCCCACTTACAAAGAATGGAGAGATATGTAATTTTCATTGTAGGTACACCTCAACTGTGAGAGACCGAATCAAAAAAAAAAAATCCAGAAAATAACATTGTATGATTTTTTAATAATTAATTTCCATTTTATTGCATGAAATAAGTATTTGATACAATAGAAAAATAGAACTTAATATTTGGTACAGAAACCTTTGTTTACAATTACAGAGGTCAGACGCTTCCTGTAGTTCTTGACCAGGTTTGCACACACTGCAGCAGGGATTTTGGCCCACTCCTCCATACAGGTGTTCTCCAGATCTTTCAGGTTTTGGGGCTGTCGCTGGGCAACATGGATTTTCAACTCCCTCCAATGATTTTCTATGGGTTTGAGATCTGGAGACTGGCTAGGCCACTCCAGGACCTTGAGATGCTTCTTACGGAGCCGCTCCTTAGTTGCCCTGGCTGTGTGTTTGGGGTCATTGTCATGCTGGAAGACCCAGCCACGACCCATCTTCAATGCTCTTACTGAGGGAAGGAGGTTGTTGCCCAAAATCTCGCAATACATGGCCCCATCCGTCCTCCCCTCAATACGGTGCTGTCGTCCTGTCCCCTTTGCAGAAAAGCACCCCCAAAGCATGATGTTTCCACCCCCATGCTTCACGGTTGGGATGGTGTTCTTGGGATTATACTCATTCTTCTTCTTCCTCCAAACACGTCGAGTGGAGTTTATACCAAAACTTCTATTTTGGTCTCCTCTGACCACATGACCTTCTCCCATGCCTCCTCTGGATCATCCAGATGGTCTTTGGCAAACTTCAGACGGGCCTGGACATGTGCTGGCTTGAGCAGGGGGACTTTGCCCACGCTGCAGGATTTTAATCCATGACGGTGTAGTGTGTTACTAATGGTAACCGTTGAGACTGTGGTCCCAGCTCTCTTCAGGTCATTGACCAGGTCCTCCCGTGTAGTTCTAGGCTGATCCCTCACCTTTCTCAGGATCATTGATACTCCACGAGGCAAGATCTTGCATGGATCCCCAGTCCGAGGGAGATTGACAGTCATCTTGAATTCCTTCCATTTTCTAATAATTGCG
>JADLZN010000144.1:99620-213795 GCA_018155175.1 Sinocyclocheilus anophthalmus
TTTTCCTGTAGCCCATCCCAGCCTTGTGCAGGTCTACAATTTTGTCCCTGGTGTCTTTAGACAGCTCTTTGGTCTTGCCCATATTGGAGAGGTTGGAGTCTGATTGATTGTGTGTGTGGACCGGTGTCTTTTATACAGTTAACAAGTTCAAACAGGTGCAATTAATGCAGGTAATGAGTGGAGGATAGGAGGGTTTCTTAAAGACAAACTAACAGGTATGTGAGAGCTAGAATTCTTGCTGGTTGTTAGGTGATCAAATACTTATTTCATGCTATAAAATGGAAATTAATTATTTAAAATCATACAATGTGATTTTCTGGATTTTTTTTTTTTGATTTTGTCTCTCACAGTTGAGGTGTACCTACGATGAAAATTACAGATCTCTCCATTCTTTGTAAGTGGGAAAACTTGAAAAATCAGCAGTGTATCAAATACTTATTTGCCCCACTGTAAGTATTCAGACCCTTTGCTCAGTATTTAGTAGAAGCACATTTTGATCTAATACAGCCATGAGTTTTTTTTTGGGAAAGATGCAACAAGTTTTTTTACACCTGGATTTGGGGATCCTCTGCCGTTCCTCCTTGCAGATCCTCTCCAGTTCTGTCATTTTGGATGGTAAACGTTGGTGGACAGCTATTTTTAGGTCTCTCCAGATATGCTCAATTGGGTTTAAGTCAGTGCTCTGTTGGGCCATTCAAGAACAGTCACAGTTGGAGTTGTTGTGAAGCCACTCCTTCGTTATTTTAGCTGTTTGCTTAGGGTCATTGTCTTGTTGGAAGGTAAACCTTCGGCCCAGTCTGAGGTCCTGAGCACTCTGGAGAAGGTTTTCGTCCAGGATACCCCTGTACTTGGCCGCATTCATCTTTCCCTCAATGGCAACCAGTCGTCCTGTCCCTGCAGCTGAAAAACACCCCCACAGCATGGTGCTGCCACCACCATGCTTCACTGTTGGACTGTATTGGACAGGTGATGAGCAGTGTCTGGTTTTCTCCACACATATCGCTTAGATTTAAGGCCAAAAAGTTCTCATCAGACCATAGAATCTTATTTTTCACCATCTTGGAGCCCTTCAGGTGTTTTTTAGCAAACTCCATGCGTGCTTTCATGTTTCTTGCACTGAGGAGATGCTTCCGTCAGGCCACTCTGCCATAAAACCCCGACTAGTGGAGGGCTGCAGTGATGGTTGACTTTCTACAACTTTCTCCCATCTCTCGACTGCATCTCTGGAGCTCATCCACAGTGATCTTTGGGTTCTTCTTTGCCTCTCTCACCAAGGCGCTTCTCCCCCGATAGCTCAGTTGGCTGGACGGCCAGCTCTAGGAAGGGTTCTGGTTGTCTTCCATTTAAGGATTATGGAGGCGACTGTGCTCTTAGGAACTTTAAGTGCAGCAGAATTTTTTTTTGTAATCTTGGCCAGATCTGTGCCTTGCGACAATTCTGTCTGTGAGCTCTTCAGGCAGTTCCTTTTGACCTCATGATTCTCATTTGCTCTGACATGCTCTGTGAGCTGTAAGGTCTTATATATACAGGTGTGTGGCTTTCCTAATTAAGTCCAATCAGTATAATCAAACACAGCGGGACGCAAATGAATGTGTAGAACCATCTCAAGGATGATCAGAAGAAATGGACAGCACCTGAGTTAAATATTTAAGTGTCACAGCAAAGGGTCTGAATACATATGACCATGTGATATTTCAGTTTTTCTTTTAATAATCTGCAAAAAATTTCAACAATTCTGTGTTTTTCTGTCTATATGGGGTGATGTGTGTACATTAATTAGGAAAAAAAATGAACTTAAATGATTGTAGCAAATGGCTGAAATATAACAAAGAGAGAAAAATATAAGGGGGTCTGAATACTCTCCGTACCCATGGAATGTATTTGACGCTACATTGACAAAGTGTTGGAGGTTGCAATTAAAAAGGTTTCATCACTATACTTTAAAACCAAATCTATTTCTGTGATGGCAAAACTGAGTTTGCAGCAGGATCTACTCCAGTCTGCAGGGTCGCATGATCCTTCAGAAATTTTTCTAATACGCTGATTTGCTGCTCAAGACATTTTATTATCAATGTTGAAAACAGTTGTGAGCAATTATATTTTTGTGGAGATACAACTCTTTCAGAATTCTTTCATAAAATTAAATAAAAAAAGAACAGCATTGATTTGGAAAAAGTAAATACACTAACATTGATACAAAAATTGACACTTTTGATCAATTTAATACTGAAAAAAGTATTCATTTCTTTAAAAAAAAACTTTTTGAACAGCAATGTGAAACATTACATTGTTTTCTAATGGTTACTGCAACATTCACTGTTTTTTAAGCATCTTCCTTCATGAAATCTGCGTTAAGCCACTGTGTGTCAAGGAACTTTCCAACGTGATTACATAATGCATGAAGCCACGGATGCACATCACAGAGCTAGTGCAAGACAAGCATTTGTTGTTAAAAAGTCTATGAATTTTTTTTTTTTTTAAGAAAATTAATTTTGCTAGATAAGTCCCTAATTCCTCGGCTGGAATCGTGTAGAGCCCTTTGAAGCTGCAATGAAACTGCAATTTGGACCTTCAACCCATTGGCTGCCATTGAAGTCCACAATATGGAGAAAATCCGATGTTGCCTCAAAAACCTTAATTTCTTTTCGACTGCAGAAAGAAAGACACGAATATCTTGGATAACATGGGGGTGAGTAAATTATTAGGAAATTTTTATTCTGGAAGTGAACTAAACCCTTAAAATGTTGCTCCATTCTATTTCACTCTGTCTAGGTATTTTTGAATGCAAAAACACATCCTGTGATCTAGACCACAGCTGCTCAATGGGAAGTCTATTTAGTCACAACTTCACATGAGTTGGCTTAGCATATTCATTAGCTATTCTCCGTTTGCAAGATCTCAGAATGAATGTCTATCAACATCAATTTAGGATCAGCCATATGGCTTAGCTATAGACTTGGTAGTATGTAAGCATTTTACAGAAGCTGGAGACTGTAAAAACGTCATCACATTGTCAGTGGGTGAAAGGGACTTCTCATGAGTTTTGTCTACAATCAAATACAACTTGATCTGCGCCATAACAATTCCATACTGCATAATTCATTAACTAAACAAACCGTTTTTGTCATCGTACCCAATAATTCCAGGACCCACCACCCACACCCACCCACACATACAACAACAGAGAAATAATGAAGAGCTTCTGATGGAAAGAGCTTATTGCTTGGGGTGGTTGTTCCAGCAGGCCAGGCAAGAGCTCAGGCCTCCTGTGAGTGTGCCTATGTGATTAATGAGCTAATGACACTTTAAGTGGGTTGGGGCTCTGGAGAGAAACACCAGAGAGACGCCACTTCTGTGAGGGGACAGACAGAGGAAGAGGAAGGGGACGAGGTATCCCTCTATTTCCCTACAGCATTACATTGACCAAAATAGCACATCAATCCCTGTTAAGGAGAGACAGAAGCTCCTCTGGCACAGACATCAGCAATTCACAACAACTGCAGCTGCAAGTCACCTGTGCAAAACACAACTCAGTGAAATCACCTTCCTTACAAGAAACAAAAATACTGTCTGTGCTGAAAAATAAGTGCTAAACTAACTAACTAAATAAATAAAGATACACTGCTGTTCAAAAGGTTGGCATTGTAAGATTTTTGAAAGAAGTCACCAAGGCTGCATTTATTGGTCAAAAATAAAATTAAAAACAGTAATATATGAAATATTTTTATTATTTTAAATAAATGTTTTCTATTGGAAATATTTATACAAATATAAAAAAGCCATTTACTCCAGTCTTCATGTCACTTACAAAGTTTAGAATCTATTAAAGCTGATTTTGGTGCTCAATACATATTATAATTATTATTGTAATTATTATTATTATTATTATCAAAGTTGAAAACATGAAACATTGTTTTCAGAATTCTCTGTATGAACATAAGTTAAAAAGAAAACATTTACTTGAAAAATACTTTTTAGTGATCTTTTGAGCAATTTTAATTTAACCATTCAAATCTAATGATGATATTTATATATCATATATATATTATATATATATATATATGATATATATATATATATATATTATATGGTTATATTACACTATACACACCAAAAACACTTTTTAAATGTGACCCCAAAAAATAAAACAATAAAACACTTTTTGTTAATTTTGAATGATATTTAGATATGTCATGGATGTATAAACTTCAATTAAAGTAAATTACAACCTAAAAATGTGAAACTACTGATGTCAACAGGGCACTACTCTAAACAGTGACAAATGACTAAGCATCTCGGAACACACATCCACATGAGTGCTAATGGCTACTCAGTTGTGGAGATATAGATCTTTCTGTCATGGAGCATCCAGATAACTCAGCTGAAAATGGAAGGACACCTCGCGGCATGTGCCATGTGACCTTTGGCATGACCTCATTCCCTCTGTGCTCTGTTAGAAAGCCCTTCATGGAGGGCAAGTGTCTGTTCAGCCAGCTATGAGCAGCTGTCACCTATATGACCCTGACCAGGATGCTACATTAACCCCAGGTATGAGATATTCCCGTGGGATAGTTATAAAAGACTGCACAAATGAACTGCATGTGCATTAACTACAGTTTTTTACATTGCTGTGGAGAATGCCCTCAGACCACAGTTTAAAATCCCACCTAAATGACCAGTGCTACATCCATATGTATTACATAAAAGCTGTTTTTACTGCCACCAACTGGATAAAAAAAACTGCTAAAAACCACTGCATAATCTACTCCACATAAGGGAGGGTGAAATAACAATGACCTAAGCAGTGACAGGCCTATATATCAGTCAGGCTAATTAAGCGGCTGATATTTTGCATTCTTACTGCATTCTTTACTCAGATTTGGCCAAATGACACAAGTGGTTATGAAATATTTGTGTGTGTGTGTGTATATATATAGATCTAATACATATATATCTTATATCTATATATTATATATCATAATATATAGTAATATCTATCTTCTTATCTATCTCTATATATAGCTATAATATATATATATATAGCATATATATATATATATCCCTATATATTAATCTAATATATATATTTAATATAGTATAACACACATATGTGACCCTGGACGCAAAAACCTCATAAGGTAATTTTTTTAAATTGAGCTTTGTAGACTCATTCTGTAACCTGAAATAAGCTTTCCATTGATGTGTTGTTTGTTAGGACAGGACAATATTTGGCCGAGATACAACTATTAGAAAATCTGGAATCTGAGGATGCAAAAAAATCTGAATATTGAGAACATCGCCTTTAAAGTTGTCCAAATGAAGTCCTTAGCACTGCATATTACTAATCAAAAAATAAGTTCTGATATATTTACAGTAAGAAATTTACAAAATACCTTCATAGAACATGATCTTTACTTAAAATGCTAATGATTTTTGGCATAAAAGAAAAAAATAATTTTGACCCATACAATATATTTTCGGCTATTGCTACAAATATACCCATGCAACTTAAGACTGGTTTAATGGTCCAGGGTCACACACACATACACATACACACATACTGTAATATACATAACATTTGTTTATTACAATTATCAATGTTGGAAAAAGTTGTGCTGCTTAATTTATTTTTTGGAAATCATGGTACTTTTAAAGCATCCTTGCTGATAAATTATTATTATTATTTTTTTTAAATCTTAGGTGACACTTCATATTTAGGAAACACATATTCACTATTAAATGTACTCACTATTAACACTATTAAGAGTTTTAATAAACTCCTAATTGCTGCTTATTGATATTATGGTAAGATTAGGTATGGTGATGCAGAATTATAATTTTTTTTTCTATTTGACATTCCAAAACTGCTTTATTTTTTGAAAAGTTTTGTCATTGAGTCACATTCTCAATTAAAAGAGTTTCAACCTCACCTGAGTGACTTTCTCTGTCACATTATGGGTCCGGTCTATCAGTTTGCAGGGGGCGATGATGTCAATCTCACCCGGTGGAACAGCGATTAAGGGGTCTGGCTTCATATCTATTAAGGTGTGTGATATTCGGGGGCCCTGAGCTGAGGTCCGGAGCTGAATGGGATCTGAATCGGAAGTAGCATTCTGCAAGCTGGCTTTGCGGTGCATGGCACCTAGAAGAAAATAAAACAAAGATCTAATTAATCTCATCATCTATTACTTTGTCTTTGTTTTCAATTATCACACGTCTCTCTGGAATACTTCATTCTGATTGGTCAGTTGCAACTATTCAGTGGTCATATTTGTTGCAAAGTGACCATTCAACTGTTTACTGGACTGTCATTCATGTTGGCTGCTCTTCTCTTTTCACTCTTTTTTTGCAACACAAGTTAGAATACCTAGTTGGCCAGCTGGTTGTGTCATTACCTGTGCTACTGGGTCTGACGGGCAGCTTCCTGTCCCAGTTGAAGTCATTGGTGGAGGGTGAGGGCCCCATGCCACACAGGCACTCGCAGGAGCGGCTGTGTGCCATGCTGCAGCTGGACGGAGATGCCTCTGAGGTGAGGTTGTGCAGATGAGGGGAGGACTGAGAGAAGCCCTGAGGCAGGGGAGGGGACGCTTCTGCTGGCCTTGGCTCACTTTCAGGCTCATTCTGTGCCTTATCTTCCCACAAAAACAGCTGAGATCCTCCCAGTGCAGAGCGCTCAGGCAGGGAGAGCAGTTTGTCAAGGGCTACTGACTCATGGCCCATATGGGGCATCGGCTGCATGTAGCCTTTTTCAGAATCTTCATTCACAGACTGTTTACTGCCACTCAGGGAGCGCAGCAGAGGCAGCCTGAGACGCCGTCTTCTTGCTGAGGAAATACCAAAGAGTAAGGAAGTTAAGTATTTGTCAGATTATTGCTACATTATGTTATTCAAACACAGTGATGGTAGCTCATGAATTGGGAGTCCCACAAAAGCTATAACTATACTGCAGCCTGAAAGCATCTTCATTGACAGTCATTTAAAAATAGGCGTGCAATCTGGCAACATAAAATGTTTAACAAGCAGCATATAAATATTCCATTACAGATGCTTTCACAGATGTGTTGCTAGTGAATGATTGTCTCTAAAAGCATAAAAATGATTATGACAACATTTATGTTATTTTTAGTCCTTATTCACACTAACCAGTTCTTCAAAACCAAGTCTACCAATAAATACTACCATTTAGTTAAAAAGCATTCAACAATGCCATAACGCAAGAGTGTGTAACAGGAAACAATGGTGTTCACAGGACAAGTAACCAACCCATTGTTTACATAAATTATTCAACTTTTAAGTAAGAGCCAGTCATTCTGAATTATGAAACACAGCAATAAACAGACAACGATAAACAAAACGACAGATAAATAAATAGAATGATGTAGTAAGTCTTGTAAAATTGTTGTTTTTGTTGTTGTTCTAATTAAAATATTCATAATGCATCTTCATAAGATTTATCATATTTATTAGTGCTGTCAAATAATTAATTGCGATTAATCATTTGACAGCACTAATATTTATAATGCCTGTTATAAATTTTGTGTTATACTGTATTGTAAAAACAATGAAAAACTGGTTTGCCATTTTGGTTATCGGACATGTAAGCAATAAGCATACATGATATCACTGATCATACAAAAATAAATAATCAGCTTTTAACTAATTTAAACATACAATCCTAGGAGTTACAAACTACTTCTACTAAAGTAGACCAATTAATTGTACAATACAAAACATATACAAATATCTTTACAAACTGATACCAACACCAGAACTAAAATACAAATTCAATATAATGTACTGTAATTAATCAAATCTGTCAGTCCCATCTGAGTACCTTTAGAGAGCCATGGGATGGTTTGTTTGTGGTTGATCTCTCTGCCTGGTGAGCTGTCGAGGGGTCTGTCCTGCTGATCTGCAAGCTCAAAATTCAGGATGAACATGATGACTAAGCCATCCTCATTCTTAACTGGAACCACATCCACAAAGCACGGCAAACACACACCTGCGAAAAGGGGGAGATATCTGAACTTTTCCAATAATGGTCACTCAACAGCTCTTGTCACATTTCTGTCACCACTAGAGGGCAGCCAACAACAAAAGATCCCCGTTACACTGCAAATACATAGTTGATGCAGACAGGATTTAAGTATTTAAGTGGATTTATTATTATTCACAACCTGTCCACCTCAAATGCTATTACAATCAATGAGCGCGGCAAAGGTCTGTGGTAAGGTCTGCGATAACCAGCTTGGCAGATGTCCTTTAGCCCTGACTGTTCACTGTGGCAACTGATAGCCGTCCCACATTGGCACTGTGGTTCCTGCTCTCTCACAATGCCAAACCAATCAGCCCCTCTCTGTGCCAGTCTGATGGGCCAGTATTGATGGCCAGGAGTGCTTCACAGTGAGATGAACTCAAGGGCAGACAGGACAACAATGGAACCGGGAACACGATGCCATCTCTCAGGGATTATAGAGTGAAATACACTCCTCTATTCCTCTGTAAATCATTTCATTCATACCAGCAGCATCTGCTTCTGTAAAACACAGTCACAAAGAGCATAACCATCTGCTGCTTAACACCGGCATCTTCTGCGTCATAATCTTCAGAGGGTATAAGGTATCAGACCAATACAGGTGAGCAGAAATGCTGATGTGTTATTAAAGGCATTTTATATCAAAATTTCTCAAGAAATAACACTGCTTGTGAAAAACAAAAGGGTGTGACTTGACCACTGACGATCTAATTTGTAAAACCAAGCCTTTTAAGAGATGCCCGCACACATTCCCAAGTGAATCTCATGCCCTAATTTGCAAATGTCAAGGTATGTCTGTTTACATCCATGAAAAAGGCAAGCTTTCATTTGCAAACCTCACAAACTAAATCGGATTTTGACTTTTTCAGTACCAAGGACAGAGGCTGCTATTAGGACGAGGGAGGTTAATGCCACCAGAGGAAATTGTATTGTTTTCATAAGAACATAAGCACCATAGAAAACTGAAATTAATAATGGGATTTAGTGGCTCTAAAGCCTGACACACCCCCTCATCTTTCTTTTCCTCCTCTCCACCACATCCTCTTGTTAGGTTTAGATGCATTGTATCAGTTTCATCCTGTGTTTTCAGCTAGATATTTCAGAAAACCAACCATTGCAATGAGAAAACAACAAGTTGTTTTTCCTGGAAGTGGTGGTTATAGTATAAAAATACTAATTGATCAGTTTAAAATCCTTTTTGTGATCTTGATTTATTACTAAGGTTTCTCATTTGCAGATTAGCAATCTTAGAGTACTGATGTAAACTATGTTGGGGATTTTCAGTGTTTTTCATTCCTAAATTTTCAAAATTCACAGAATTAATTTATATATGGTAAAATCAGCGCACTAAAACCCAGGAAAATCAGGAGTTGTTTGATTCAGTCTGAGGAATCCAATGAATGAACTCGCTGTATCTGTCAGAGTGACTACTGAACCAACACATGACTTGCTTTGTAAAATGAAGTTCAATGTCAATGAATCATTACTGCTCCTGAATCAAAACATGACTCACTTACTGAACTCCAGTTTGCATATCAATTGCTTCAGTTCGTCCATTTGGTTGATTTTACTTGTTGGGCCACAAAGAAGGAAATATATTCTCTCTTTATCTTACACATCTTTATTTATAGTTTATTCATTCTTATGCTATAAAAAATAAAGCTTCTAAAAAAGGGTTTTCACAGAGCCATAGTAGAATTGTTTTGGGATCCCCAAAACGAGGCTTTCAGTGAACAGTTATTAAAAGAACAATTTTTTTCTTTGGGTGAAGAACATTCTGATAACCTGTAGAACCTTTTTCCACTATCACGAACATTTTGTGCAGTGGAGAAGTTCTATACGGTTTAACATCTCTTCACTGAACCATTGATGCCAATAAAGAACCTTTACTTTTAAGAGTATACCTTAGCCAATATGTTAAATGAAACATAAATAAGACTATATACAAAATAATTTTATAATTTTTAATATTTTTTTTTCATAATTTCATTTTAAAATTTCTTAAGATCTCAAAGTGTGTTCTAGCGTTAGTCACCTTCTAGTATTTGTTTCTGAAAGCACTATCAAATCAGCCAAAATAAACAATTTATCTGCAAAATGCTACAGAATGGATTTAAATATAGTACAATAAATACTACACTCTTACTTGCAGCAGAAAGCACTATCAAATTATCTAGAATACTTAATAAATAGTGGCTGAGCGACATACGTAACTATGTGAATGAGTTGCATACAAATACTGCAGAAATTTGTAGAACTTTATCATTTTAGCTTTACTGTTTGCATGGTGGCCAAGTATTTATTCTTGAGAATACCTGCTGCAATAAAAGAAAGCAAGATGTAGCAGGCAGCTCTGTATCACCAATATGTGAGCTTGTGCCTGCTATCCTCTCGATTTACTCGAAGGATTTGAATATCATAAAACAAATAGCATGCAAATTTAGATAATAGCCTGAGGTTTGAGCTGAACTGCTGGCGTATTTGTGACTCCTCTTAGGAAAACACCAACTACAAGCCTGCCGGGGTTCATGTTACACTGTCAGCTCTGAAAATACCTCGAAATCTGGGCAGTGAAACAAATTTTGAACCTGTGGCATGTCATAAACACACCATAGTCAATAAGTCAGCGGACAAACAAAAGGTTTAAATACAATGTTCGTTTAGGAGCAAAATAAATATACAATAACTAAACATTAAACAATTAAAACATAATTGGACTAGAAGATGATTGTAAACACATTAGCAGATGATCTATTAACATTAAAGATTAAATGTATTTGATAATGTTCTGTCACTTGTAAAGTATTCATCAAGTTTAACTTTAACTTTGATCCTATGGTGATACCGTCTGCAAAACCAGGTTAACAACATACAAACGAATAAATCCATAAGGTGTATCAGCATCTGAAAAGTAAGCAACTCCAAACTCTGATGAACGCTGAGGAGGGCTTTCTGACTAGACTCTCCTATGAGAGTTCAGGGATGAAGAACGGACACTTAAATAATTAACTCCCAGAGATGGTTTCAGTCATTACTCTGTCTAATTATAGCTGAGGAGGCCATTACCAGAAGATGAAGACTGATGAGCAGGGTCATCCTCTGTCTTATCTGTTGATCAGAGGTCTTCCATTGGATCTTTCATTGTTACAATCATAATTGGGTCATGTTTTAGAATTTTTGATTATCCAGTGACTACTTATAATTTCTGTATTGTTATAAAAAAAAATACTTCTTAAAAAGTCCAGAGAAGATGGACGAAAAATACTTGAAATACTTTGTTCACCTCTTAAAGGGGTCATATGATGCAATTTCAATTTTTCCTTTCTCTTTGGAGTGTTACAAGCTCTTGGTGCATAAAGAAGATCTGTAAAGTTGCAAAGACTAAAGTCTCAAAAATATATTCTTTATAAAAGTTAAGAGTCATCCACGCCTACCTAAAACGGCTCATTCTAACACACCCCCACAGTCTCGTCCCGAGTGGAGATTTGCAATAACGCCGCCAAATGTTTCACACACAGAAAGAGGCCATCACTTTTATTCTCGCTTAGTTTTTAAATTTTTTTTGTTGCTGCCGCCGCCGCCCAATGTCGTGAAGGCGCTGTGTGTTTCGTTGTGAAAGCAAACCTACTTTGTTTGGCCTTCCAAAAGAGGATGATATCCACTTCGTCATGCCTAGAGCTGATCCGTGTTGGTCGCTGAGGAAATATATCAACTTCGTGCTGTGGATCGCCGGATCGGCTTTCACGGTGGACGAAGCGGAGTCCAGCCCGGGTCTCACAACACCGGTGGTTAGATCACAAATGCAGACATGGTTTTATGTTTACGCGGCGTGATGCAATGCAATGTGTAAAAAGACAGTATAAGTCATTATAATCCGTAATTATGTCCCCACTGGATGCAACAAATGCCTCGTTTATAATGGGTTTTACTGGTTTTGTCTCGTCGCTCCGGCCGGGACACAGCATCACAGTATGGAAAGGGGCGTAACATTTCCGTCACACGCTTGAAGTATACGGCCAATCACAACGCACTGGATAGTTGGCCAATCATAGCACACCTCTCGCTTTTCAGACCGATGAGCTTTGTAAATCCACATGTTTCAGAAAGGCGGGGCATAGAAGAAAAACAATAATGTCTGGGAAAATAATGTGCTTTTTGAACCTTACACGTATAAACACATTTCACTATACCAAATACACAAAACAATGTTCTTTTTAACAGCATCATATGACCCCTTTAAAGTGACAGCTGTTGTCTTTAAACTGTTCATGTTACAATATTTAGATTTTTTATTTGACCTTTTTAAAGGAGCAGTTCACCCAAAAATGAAAATAATTTGCATTACATCACTTGCTCACCTATGGATCCTTTGCAGTGACTGGGTGCCGTTAGAATGAGAGTCCCAATAGCTATCAAACATCACAATCCCATCCACACGACTCCAGTCCTTCGTTAATATTTTGTGAAGTAAAAAGCTGTGTGTTTGTATGAAACAATAAGGCGTTTTAACTTTAAACATTCGCTTCTGGGCAAAATACGGGTCCCTAATCCATAATAATGCTTCCTCTACTGCAAAAAGTCCATCCCCTGTTGTTCACTCATATCAAAATCCACCGACATTTTGTTTATAAGCATTTTGGTCTGTGTTCACTTGTAGATGGTGCTTTGTGCATATTTCTCTCCTGATTCAGATGAGATGACTTGTTAAAAAGCAATATTATGGACCAGTTTATTTAGCTGGAATAAACTGAAGTTATAAACTTTGTTTCATAAAACACAACTTTTCTTTTTACAAGACACTACTTGAACAACTGGAATTTTAATTAATGGAGTGGGTTACTTGTCATGTTTTTATCAGTTGTTTGGCACCCATTCACTGCAGATGATCCATTGGTGAGCAAGCAATGTAATGCTACATTTCTCCAAATCTGTGCTGATGAAGAAACACCCTCAGGCCATCCAAGATGTAGGTGAGTTTAAGTGTATTATCAACAAGTTTTGGTAACGCTTTAGATTACAACCCGCAATGTACTGCGTAAGTAAACAGAATTTACAGCGTAACCTTTTTGTAATTATAGTGTACTTATTCAGTACCTCCGTGTAGTTATAAGGTAACAATATGTGAAGTTTGGAGAATAAAGGAGTAATAATCTGTAAAATTACAAATTATTTCTACTATAAGTATTTTGAAACTAAGGGGTACCTATTCTAATATTACAGGGTATGTATGACCTCTTATATTTGCAAGCGATTAAGCAAAAACATACACTGTGTACTTTTTTATAGCCTACACACATAAAACACGCTGGCAATTGTTTCAATTCAAATGCTCGGTTGAGACTGTTGGGTTAGGAAACTGGCTTGATTTGATCCAATTTGGGTTGATATCAGTAATAAACTGATGTTGCTGGGTTATGAATGTGGAGGACGTGAATGAAAGCATGCAGCAAGTCACGTGAGTTCAAACGTGAATGGCTCTGTGTGCGACGAAATCCATGACTACGGTGCTTAAGACAAGAGCATGTGTGGAAAATAGGAGAAAACTATTCGAAGCGCAGACGAGGGACAACTTTGGAACTGTCTGGAGTGTGTTCCTTTAAAACTGCAACAGTGAATGTTTTTTTTTGGTGCGCGCGAACTGGAAACAGCTGGAATGGCGCATGAGACAAGTCTATCCGTGTTTGCGGCGCTCATGACAGGACTGTGTGTAGAAAATACAAGAAAACTAATAGAAACGAAGAGGAGGGAGATTTTTGAAACTGACTGGAATGTTCTTTTAAAACTGGAGGGTTTTGTCCGAGTATGTTCTCACAACATTGAGCAGCGACTGATGAGCGGTAAAACTGGGAACTGAAATATGTTAGTCAAAATGGTGCTTGAGGACGTGGATCAAAACTTTAAAATCAAAGATGGTAAAATCCTGTCTGTTTGCTATAATACACAGTTTAATCTTGACATTCAGTGTTTATTACAGTTTTTATTGGCGTGATGGTTTGGCCATAATAGTTTAACTAGTCATTACTAGTTAATCAACTAGTCATTAAGTCAGTGGGTGAAAAACATGAACAAATTGAACAATCTATTCTTAAACAAGCTTTTCAAAAGAATTTGGTTTAACTGTATAATCTGTATAAGTATGGAGTTGCTTTGCAACTTTTTTTTCTGAACTGGTGTAATAAATTGTAATTTTTTTATTAGGCTATCTGTTGCCTGTGTTTTTACTGTTGTCATATTGTGTGTGATTTAAATTTTAAAACACATTTTGGGTTAATTTAACCCAGCAGTAGGCCTGTAGTAAATTGCAAACAATATTTGAATTAAATAAAACAGTCCACCATGTTTATTGATATATTACCTGATAAATAATGTATGTATGTATGACCTACTGTATAAACAATAATTTCAGAGCAATTTGTTGTAGCCACTTACCCTGTAACTACATGGAACAAGGGGGGAACAAAGCACCACTTTAAATTACAGCCAGCAAATGTTGTATTTACCCTTTAACTACAAGGAACAAGGGGGAAACAAAGCACCACTTTAATTTAAGCCCGCAAATGTTGTATTTACCCTGTAACTACATGGAACAAGGGGGAACAAAGCACCACTTTAATTTACAGCCCGCAACTGTTGTATTTACCCTGTAACTACATGGAACAAGGGAGTAACAAGTTGGACTTAAATGCAGAACAAGTGTATATTTGCACAGTATTTACAGAGAAAAATATTGCACTAGTTTTAATTTAATTGTTCGATGGCCAAATTAAACCCTCTACATTTTTTTTTGGTATAAAAATACCACAGTATACATCCACTGAAATACAAATGTTGTATCATGTATTTTTTTCTGCGAACAGCTGGAAAGAGGTAAGCTTGTTTTAAGCTGCATTGAACCTTGATGGTATATCATGTAAAGTTATTTGGTGATAGTGGTGTTGCTGGTGTGAAGTTGCTGAAATCGACGAATAAGCTTTCATAAGGTAAGTAGACTTGTGAATTATAAATCATAGCAGAAACTCATTAACTCATTTCACTAGATGTCCAGTTTTGCTGTTCAGTATTCTCCATCATGTCCATCCTTTAATAATATAATGTGTACCCCATGGTTAAAAAATACCTGTATGCCTATAATAAAATACCAATATAAAATGATAAAAAGTATATATCGTCTTTCTAAATCATTCCCAAACAAAAGATTGTTGTTTAGGCCAAACATACCACATAATATTAGAATAGGTACCCCTTAGTTTCAAATACGTACAGTATAAATGATTGTAATTTTACAGGTTGTTTCCACTCCCTTTAGGGGGGGGGGGGGGGGGGGGCCCAAACTTACATATTATCCTTATACCTTCACGGAGGTACTGAATAGGTACACTATAATTACAAAAAAGTTACACTGTAACTTCAGTTTACTTACGCAGTTCTTTGCAGGTTGCATATCTGGTTGTTACCCCCTTACTACCCAAACGTAACACATTGCTCCCTTATACCTACACGCATGTTCTTTATAGGTACACTATAATTACAGAAACGTACACCGTAAATTCAGTATACTTACATAGTTCTTTGTGGGTTGTAATCTAAAGCGTTACCCAAGTTTTCATTTTTTGGTGAACTATTCCTTTAATGAAAATAAATAGGGTTCATAGACTGTCAAGCTCCAAAAAGGACAAAAAGCATCATGAAAAGTATTTCAGAATTTCCTGAAGTCATACAATAGATTATGTGAGGAACAGGTTGGTTATTCCACTATAAATAACTATTGAAGACAAGCAACAAATGACAGAATTTTCAGTTGGGTGAAGTATTCCTTAAAAAGAAAAGAACAATACCATTATTTTCAGCAAATATAAAGCTCAAACTAATGAGGCTCTGTTTTATCTCATTAAGGTAAAGAAAAAAATGTAGCAAGTTTTGAAATGGGGAGTTCCTATTAAAAGTCATCCCCAGACCATTTACTGCAAGAGCATAATCTGCCTCATGGGTCATCATTAAGTGATCATCTGCTATGCATTATACAATTCACAATCATTTCCTCTTAGATAAACCTCAGAGGACCAACAGGCTTTAAAGAGGGTTGGACATTCACTAATTGGAATTGCTCTTTTGTTGGAGGATTACTAGTGCAACCACCATTAGTTCCACGCTTTGCTTTCAAAGCCCTTCCCAAGGACTCTTTTAAAAAGCAAGGATCTTCGCCTTTACAAGAAAATGGGCATTGGTGCACTGGGTAACATAATGAGAAGGTACTATTTCTTTATGTTCATAAAACAAAATTATTTATGCTGATTATACTAGTTTTCTAATCAGAAATAGATTTTTGTACATCCCTAGAAGGTTTTGAATACACCCCATGGCCTTCCTGTGAATTGCAGAATTTCGCTGAAGCATCATTATCCTTCAAAGTTCCCTCAGAGGAGCTTTTTGTGTGTCCTTCCAGCAGGTAATTTGTGCAGAAACTTCCAGTAGTCCTTTCCAGACTGCAGGACGTTATTACTGACCATGACACCTTCATTGCCTCACATTAGTTTTCAGTAATAAATGACCCTCTGGACTATATAGCCATCTACATACTTATAACACATTGTCAAAGCACACACAAAGCAAAGTCCTGCTACTTATTAATTCTCAATCATTTTTAAGGTTCTTATGGGATTGATACACAAGCAAGCACAACTCTTCCAATATAATTTACACTGAATGTTGTTGAATGATGAAGGCTGGTCTATTTTTTCTTTGTGTATTATTTGCATGAAACATCTTTTGGAGTAATTATTTGAGGTCAATTAGAAATTACATTTACGATTGTATTTGTATGAGTATACATCCCACTGAGAAATAGGAGAAGCCCAAAAACACACTGGCAAATGTAACATGATTTCATCAGTAATCACATGTATTTATATGTAAACTGTGCTACTGACCCACATTTTTGTACATTTGCATAGACATTGAACTACATTTTCATAAAATGTAAATTTTTTATGTATGAACAATTTTAGAGAGGTACAAATGTTTACAAATCTACAAATTTCAGTCCATTGAAGATTTAATTTGTAGTAATAATAGATTGATTTCATTGTGTTTAAATCTATGAAATCAATTAAATATGCTTTAGCGTGCCATCACATTTAACATATTTATCTGTTTGAACATTATAACAATTTTATTCTGGTCTGTGCAATTTCTTTTAGCTACATTCAACGCTTTTAGACGGACTTCGTCATTTTACACTGGATGCACTTTATACAAGTCAAAATTTTAAAATATTAAATGACAATTCTGCCAACATTTAATCATTACTTAATCATTTTATTTTTATTTTATTTGCTGTAGCTACAAAGTAATTGACATATGCACCCTAAAAAAAATCAATTCATTATATTACCGGATTGCATTCCAGGTCTTCACATGTCAATTATAAAGTCAGTTAGCTCTGTGTGAGTAAAAGAGCTTAATTTAATTTAGAAAAAAATCATCATAGTATTTTATTTGAACTAAAATGTTTTATTCTGCACTTATCTGCCTATTACGTTTTTTAAAAAGGTAGGTTTAGGGTCTCAAAACAGTAAAATGTAACTACATTAATATATTTATGATATAAATTAAAAGTTTTTACACATCTGCAGCATACATTAATACTTTTACATTTTAGATGCTGTCAATACGTCCATAAGCCTCAGCACAAATCCAAAAAACAAATGCTTTTACAATAAAGCTCTGGTAACCGTCATCAACCTCGTCTGTACTGGAAATGTACAAGGATTTCACATAATGCATTTTACACCTCCTTCATAAAACATGCTTAAACTTTCAAACATGGCATCTGAACACCAACAATAGCTTATATTTATATTGCTATTGTATTCTGATACACATACTGAACATGCCGTCCAATGACAATCCTGATGGGCATAAGGTGATGGATTTGACTTGTAGGTTGCAATGACACAATACCCACAGATCACATAAGTCAATAAATAACCACGATTGTACACATATATATCCTAAACTTTATTGTTACCAATGATATATTGTATTGAAATGCAGACGACAGCGTAAGGAAGTCAGAAAACTGAGAGGTCTCATATTTTGGAATGACTAAATGTAGCCTGAGCACACCTGAGAAATTTAGGGTGGTTAGGTTACAAAGGGTCACACTGAGAAGTATTCCTACCATCCAGATCAGTGGAAAAATACCCTGTGCTCGGACATGCTGCCTAAACCCTAGGATGGATTATGTGTATGTTTATCCGCTCTGTTAACATGTTAGCATATTCTTCCCTTTAAAATAGTCATACAGGAGCATTTCTGGTTGCTCATGGATGTTGATAAGTTGCAGACTTGTTAGTATCGTAGACTCAAATCCGCACTGTATGCATTGTCCTCTGTCCTGAGCACCACTAGAGGACACAATGTTATGACACCCTTATGCAACCATTTGGATTACTAGCATATAGCACTGGGAATTGATCTGGATAGTGAGAAATTGTCCTTTGCAATTATGTCTTCTATGACTATTGTTCCTATTCTCAAACTCCCAGCTGTCCTGGAAATCAATACATCATCCAGAAATGCTATCTTTAAATAGGAGAGGACAGAAATATAAATAATTAGAATAGCCCTTGTACTGTAATCCTCATCTTTCAATTGAGTATCCATAATAAAGGATGGCATGGGTAAGAGAGACTTCCACAAGAGAGGCTAAACTCCAAGATCAATCATCAAGGGACACATCAAATATCACAGAAGGATTCAGCAGAAAAGGAACAACATAATGTTTAGGGAGTAAGTATTAGTGTGCCCAAAGAAATACAATGAGTGCAAGGTTGCAAGTCACTGACAAACGTTTATCAAATGAATGCAAGTGCATGAAATTGCTTGTGGTCATGTTATGCTTCTAGGTCAGTTTTTTTTTTTTTAAGTGTCACTGTAATGGCACCTACAAAATGAATGTTTAAATATACAAATATAAGAAACACCCCCAGAAACTTACCATCTTTCCTATATAGGGAGATCTCCACTTTCCTTTCTTCAGAGCCTAGTAAGGCTTTGGCCATCTGGGCCACCGCTGGTCGTCCAGTACGCGGTCCATACAGAAAACTGCAGGTACACGGCTTCTGCATGACCTCTGCACGTGTGTAGCCGCACATGCCACAAAAACCATCATTGCAGAAAATAATGGCGCAGTTTTCAACTCGAGCATTGGCGATAATGAATTTGCGATCTGTTGAGGTAAAGCAAGAGATGCAAGACATTCATAAATCACATTCATGTAGAACCAAGAAACAAGCTGCCATTGTGAATGAAATGAATGTCTTTTTTTTTTACCTCAGTTAAAAGAAAGATAAACTTACAGTAATATGCAATAAAATTAAATACATTATTAAAATTAAGTAATTATTAGTCACAGTTTTTAAGACACTTTTCACAGAAAAAAACCTCACATACTTCACACATTAATTTCATGTGTGTGTGTGTGTGTGTTGTGAATACATTTACATCAAAATTTTGTTTATTTAGATCTTTATTTACATCTCCTATATTGATGCTGTGAATTGTATAGTTACTACTAATGGACAGTTTCTCCCAGTTATCACATATTCAAATGATACAAAAACATTTATTAATAATAATCATCATCATCATCATCATCATCATAAAAGTCTAAAAACCGAATACCGATAATGGAATTATTAAAATTGTGAACAATAATCATCATCACCATCATAATAAACATCTTAACAACATATTCAGTGTTCATTTAACGAACCAAGCACGCAAACAAAAATCATTCACTTACTTTGACCGTCGAATTTCCGAATGATGGTGTCCAGGAAGGTGTTCTGAGGCGCAACGTGTCCCCGTCGAACAGGCATTATGTCCTAGTTTAGTGGGGCAAAAAGTTCTGCAAGTTCCGCCTCAGCTTGTGTTTGTTTTCAATAAGAGAGAGATATTGACTGCGCCGCCAGGACTCACACATGCACACAAGCTTTACATTTACAGGCTCATCGACGTAAAAGCAACACTAGCCTCTTTAAAGTCTCACACACAGTAATTACGCTTTGAATCTGTCAGTGCGCGCAGCCTCGCGCTCAGTAAATCATCTGTCTGTCCAATTACCTCACGTCACCTGCTTCCTTTTTTTGCAAATTAATGCAAATCAACTTTCTGTCCCAGTCCACTCAATCACTTGAGTGTTCACAAGCTGTGAAACAGCCCCTCTCTGTGTTTGGGAGAACTTAAAAATAAGATTGAGTAGTAGTGTATGGAGAAGATGGTTGGGGAGGGTAAGGACTCAAGGGTGTGGAGGACCACATGATTCACTCATCCTGATGTTACCTCTCTGAGTGCCACTCTTCAGCTAGCACAAATCCGATTTAGAGTGGTGGACCAGGTCGAGCGCAAACTATAATATATTGGTAGAAGAAAAGCTAAGAAAATGGTGAAACTAGTACTATATTTGGATAACATGGATAGAGAAACCTCCAGATGATTTCCATGTATTTGCAAATTAACTTTCTTTCTTTAAACTTACAAGTATGTATAAATTAAATATAAAGATGTTATAATATAAGTGGATTCTTTAAATATAAAGATGTTATAATATAAGTGGATTCTTTGTTTGGATCCATTGTTTTCTACTGGGGTCCAAGAGGGTATAGGCTACTGCAGATTTCTTAAGTTGTTTTAAATGTACAAATGTTTATATACTGTATGTGGATACTGATCATTTTAAAGCAGTAGCTCTCAACTCCAGTCCTGGGCACCTGATTCAGATAATCAGCTTCATAAATTGAGCCGTGTGTGTCAGATAAGACAGACAATAAATGTGCATAGCAGTGGGTCCCCTGGACCGGAGTTATTGTCAACATCAAATTTACCATCTTGCTGTTTGCTTAAAGTACATTAAAATATGCATATCACTGCAACACAAATGAAGCACAATTGTTATTGTCTTAGAGTTATTAAGGGCTGTCGCGACCACAATATTAATATCGCTACTGAGTATAGCCTACGTTTTCTTTTTTTCTATGTCTTGTTTTAGTGCACGTGTATTGAATTTTCAGAAAGTTAATAATCATAACAAGAGTAAATAGAGTAATATTTCACACCAGCTGGCTTTTATATGTCATTAAGACTCTGTGTACCTTTGTGATTTGTACATATGTTCTGTAGATCTAGAGAGAGAGAGAGATTGTCTGAGCATGCATGATTACTTGCGTCTGTCCTTCTTCAGGTCAAGTCATGTATTTGTGGAAAAAAGTCAGTTTGCCATCAGTTGTCAGAAGATGAAAGCGATATCTTTGTCATAGCATCCTTTCAGCGTTTAAGGGGATTTCCCATCACTGCGTCTGCGATATTCAATGTATTGAACAGCCTATGGCATTGTTCTCTATGAAGTGAAACATCAGTTTCAGCATTACCCAGGTAACGCATTGATCGTCGATTGAACCTTGCAAAGTGGCTTTAATGTTAAACTATTTTCAACATCTTGTTTAATTAAAAGACGGTACCTTTCCGCCACCTCCTGGCATAATAATGTAACTGCACTGACTGACAGCTTGTGTAAAATGAGCGCAGGAACAAGTCCTCAAACTGCTGATGTCAATAACACTGTTGGAAAGCCTCTTGTCCAGTCAGATTCGAGAAACTTACTATTAAACATATATTAATATACCAATGAGCTTAATACACATACAAACTGTGTGTGTGTGTAGATGATAGATAGATAGATAGATAGATAGATAGATAGATAGATAGATAGCTAGATAGTATCACATATTGCGATAGCCACTCAAATCACTGCAAGGGAAATCTCTTCACCACGACACTGACAGCCCTAGTTACCAAGAAAATATAGCATTTTCATACTAGATTTAGGTTGGGTTGTCTGACAGTGTGGGTGGGGGTCCCTGGTTTACAATCAATCAATCAAAAAATAAATAAATAAATAACTTTGAATCATTCACTTTTAGATTAGAAAACTTTGAGCTCAGTTCAAACACATCCAAAGCTCTTATCAGAATCTTATCACAGTGCAGGTAAAGTTGTCTGACTAAGTACAATGTACAGCTTATAATACTCCATATAGGACAGTGACATACTGAACTTCACAATGTTGTTAGTATGCATTAAATAAAGCATCTCCAGTTTATATTTTGTTCAGCTTATTTGTGTATTTCTCAAAACAAAATGTCTATTATATTATTATTTTTAACATACATATTATTATTATTTTTTACCTTAAGTAGGTTCTGTAGCTTTTATTCCATGCTTCAGTTGGAAACTTCTGCAAGAGCCCAAATGCAGTCTATTCAAAAACTGTGTATGCTGTCACCTGCTGGACTGTTAAAGACAGACAGTCAATCACATATGGCCACATATGGTACTGTGGTCTTTCAACACACAGAGGGCAACCTAGTCATTTAAAAAAAAGTTTTTTTTTTTTCTTTTTCACTGAAAACAAGATTATATAGACAGTCTGTTGCGAACACCATGATACTTCCAAAATGCTCCTGTTTTCTCCATATTTACCAATTTGTGAGAATTTATTTATTTGCTTGGACGAATTTTATTCTCTAGTTTGTAGCCACAACAGCAGATTTCTCCACCACTGAATAGATGCTATGCAGGTTGTTCCTGTGAAGTCAGCAAAGTTTCACTGTTGAGACCCTTATCAGCCACTTTCACATGACCGACGAGTGCGTTGTCAGTGGACAGATCAGTCATGTTAGGGTATGTTTGTGCACACACCCTTGAAGCAAAAAACAGAGTAACTCATTGTCTAGGCCTATTTTTTAAACCAACCCACACATATTTTTTTAGAAGAATTTGGCTGATCAACAGTCAGAGTTCTGTGCAAAAAGATGGTGTCCACCAAACATTCATGCAGTTTTAGTGACAGACTTTCCAGAGAAACAGGAGCGATGCAGTTATTTTAAGCTTTAATTCCTCTCCAGTCCTAATGGTTCCTGAATGGAGTGAATAGCACACATTTCCTTTGAGGCTAGGAACGTCAGGAGGGGGTGGGGCAGGGAATTGGGCTGGGGTTGAGGAATGCCACATTGTGTTTAGCCTTTTGTTCCCATCACTTTGGGCAGTCTCAGATGACTCTGACACGGCAAACAATCACCTCCCTCCCAGCCGTCACAGGTACAATGAGAAGGGCAGTTAGTTAGCACGAAACAGGAAGCACCAGCTCAAACTCTGTGGCCGCAGACAGAACAGAGCCACGATCGCTCCTACGAGAGGAGGGAGTTGTGTAACTCCTTATTGGTATGAGAGTGAATAACACATGCCGGCCGCGTCTGAACAAACAGTTGGCCGAAGTTCAGAATAACTTCGACTCTGGCGAGCCCAGATACTATGGGTGGACAGCGAAGAAAAAAAAGACACTCAATGGAATTAGACACTGATCACATGTGTGTGAGGGAAATGCCCCAACACGTCACATGGTACGCAGCTGCATGACCAGAACCCAATCATATATCATAAACCTCAGACATATGACATGAAGACCGAACATAATGCAAGAAGAGGACAGATAGACATACCCGGCAGTCGGGCCCATTCTGAGAGATTTCTGATGAGAAAACAATTCTGCCTGGAACATAGTGCAAACACTAAGAGGAGAACTTTTACAAGGCAATCGTATTGTGCAAGTCATTGTTTTTCTTAAAATCGTCTGTTATTACAGCAGGGTTGTCCAAACTCGGTCCTGGAGGGCCATTGTCCTCCGCACAACACTACTTAGCTCCAAACCTAAATTAACCCAAGAACAAAACTAACCACCTATCAAGCTCTAAACAGGCCCATAGTAACTTCCAGTCAGATGTGTTAGAAGAGCAAGTTGGATAAACATGCTGGGACAAACCCATACCAAAAGACCCGTGAAGTTATGGACAAGCCCTGGTTTACAGTAAGACAGCAGACTCCTCGAAGCAAATAGCTGCACACATGAATTCACCAAAAATGCCATGTGTTTGTGAAATCCTTCCATGGCAGTATAAACCTGGGGTTTCTTGGGTGCAATTTAATTTTTTTCCCCTTCATTTCCTGTTATCTCTCTTTAACTCTGCATCTTAGCACTTGTTTCTCTTTAGCTTATGACTAAATCGGTTGCTCCAAACTTTTCTGTGTAGAAAAAAAGACCACTTAAAGTCAAGTTGCACAATTTCCTTCTATCCGGACGTTCTGATCTTTCTTTTGTGGATATCCATTCAAAATTTCAATCGGATCCGTTCACACCAAACCCAAAATGAAGATTACTGGCATACAGTTTACTCCCTCACAAGTTTCACATCGTATGAATTCTCATTCTTCTCTGTACACAGAATGCGGCATTTTGAAGTCATGTTGCTACCCAAACAGTTTCCTGACCTACCATAGATTTTTTTCCATACCATCAGAATCAATAGCTACCCATCAACAACTGTTTGACGTTACCAATGATTCTTACCAATATCATTCTGCTGTGTTAGCAAGAAGACAATACATAGGTCTGGAACATACATGAGAGTTAGTAAATACAAATCTGAATAAGACTAAATAGAACCGTCCGTCATTCTTGGGGCATTTAACGTTCACATCAGTGATCTTGTCATGTTGCTTGTTGTACTCTTTATTTACTATCAAATGATGAAGTTGCTGTCGATGTTCTCTTCATAATTTCCGACTTGCACACTATTGGAACAGGGCGTCATCCTCCTAAATTTTATCGTTACATCCATTCACATAACAATTGCATAATCCAGAAGATTTTTATTACTGGTGTGTTTAATGTACAGTACGGGGGTGTGTACATAGCTTGTTGTTCCCATCATTAGGGATTTTTCCTCTTTTCTTTTAACTGGCCTATTTAAAAACTTTCCATGACAAATAAGTTTAATTGTGCTGTTTCCCGTTTAGAATGAATGCTGCTGTGAAAAACCTTCCAGTGTCTGTAATGCATTTTGTATGCCGCTCAGATGAACATTTAACCCTCATAAAGACCTATTGTAGATTACTGAAGCGCCTCTAAATTAACAAGGTACGAACTTTGATGAAAAACCTTCTCTACATGCCCATTCTCACAACCCTCTGATTTGATAGTGTCATACTACAACATAAAAGTTCCTTTCAGGTTATCTTTTTAATGTGAAAACTTTATAAAGTAAACATAAGAATAAATGGTCATTTTTATTATTCAACACCGACCATTTTACTGGACTGAAACAACTTAGTTTTACTTGTTATCCATACATAATTTATATGAAAAATCTGTGGAATGCAAGTATCAAATATGAGACATAAGGCGGTTGGGGACATTTATATCTCAATCATCACATCATGTCATTGCCTAAATACAGAGATCATAAACTAACATTTAATATAATCACAACCCCCCCCTGTGTTATTAGGAGATCTAGAATGAAAACTAATTTACATGACAAGCTGTCAGAATTTCATCTTATCTTTTGGCCACATAAATACCATTTGCGCTAAATTGAACACTTTTGCTCAGTTTTGGCCTCTGAATAAAACTGATGTTTTTTCCCCTCCTCCCTATTCTTACTACATCATACATATATCATAAATATATCAATGGAATAAATTAAAATATAATTTTTTTTAATATATATATAGATACAAAACCCATATATATAATATAATATATCTAATATATACCTCATTAACATATACACAATTAAACCCTTAATATTATCTTTGGCCAAATCTGTTATACTTTTAAAATCAAGTCTTTATACAGTAAATGCATACCAACTGAGCTTTCCCAAAACATCACAAATTCGTCCCTTTGGGATTTCATTGTTTATATACAAAATTAGCTGTGTACAGGATGATAAACACAACTTACAAGCCACACGGAAGGAATTCTCAGGAAAAGGATGTTTCGGAAACCTTGAAAGCTTTTAATGAACCTCCTCTGTTATTGTCTGTTTTCACTGTGGAAAGAGACTGGAAATTAGATCCAATGGCAGCACATGCCTGGGAAATAGATATTTTACCAGTTTACTAATACAACTTTAAAATCAACTTTCTCAGTCTGTCTAACAGCAGCAATATACCTGTACCTCAATGCAGCACTGAGTCCAGTCTTAAATCTGTTCAGTAGTTTGTTTGATTGTCACTGCTTAAAACCTACAAAATCTAAATAATTTTCATTTACACGTCTAATATTTAGTTAAATATAAATCTTTAAATGTTTATCATAATCATATTATACCCACTTCAGTATTTTCGCACTGGACACACTCCTTAAGTTTTACTTTGAGATGTTTCTGAAATGACACAAATGAGGTCTAGCATGCCGATGAACTGGATTTCAGTTTTTCTTTCTGCAAATATTTTCTTTCGGCTGACTAACTGGTTTTGAATAAGCCTTTACTGTAATCCCCCCTCCCCTCCTTGAGTTGATAAGAAGTCATTCAAGACTCGCACTCAGTCAGTGATCCAGTACAGAGGGTTTAAGAAATACAGGACAGAGCCTGTCTGATGTTGTTTTTGAACCTCAGATAGGACAAAACAAACTGGAGGGCAGGGAGAGGCTAATATCAGCTACATAAAGCATGTACTGGAAAGCAGACTGGCATTAGAGCAGACTGTACAGCAATTTCCTGAGGCACAGTGTTCTTACTCTTTCGCCTTTGTCTCCCTCTCAGCATGGAGTGTGAAGAAAGTTTGAATGTAGAGACATTAGGTGAGTTAGGATCTCATTGATATGGATCATCAAAAGATCATTACAATGGCAAGAGTAAGCTGATTTTAAATCATGTTGTAATTAATTTTGAGCATTTGAAATTTCACATACTGGAAAAATGCTTGTTTGATCTATATATAGCCTATACATTGGTAATGTTTCACTTTCTTTTTTTACCTTTAACATATGTTTCTTACATTAAGGCAGAGGTGTGCAGTAGACGTAAATCTGCTGTTGTGAAGGTTTAAGAAGATATAAACGGATTAAAACATTAAAAACCATATAATGAGTCCTAGTTTGAGGGAACACATGTTGAGTGTTTTCTGGACAGACAAAAAATGATCTGGATGATCTGTTTGTATTTCACCTTCTCAAATGTCTTTTAGAAAAATATCTCATGCTTGTTTGCTGCAAATATTGGCTTGGTGAATGCAAACAATCATGGCATATTAATCAATATACTGGCATTAAACACTTTTTGGGTTATTTCAAAGATGACAACATGAACCATGTTTTCAACAGTGTCTAGTAAATGAAAGGGTTCAATTACATTTCTTGACCAAAATAACAGATGAGGAGTGATGTGGAAAATGTGAGTTTTGTAATGTTTTCGCAAGACCAGAACGAACATATCTTGTCAAGTTGAGTTAACACTTTCACTTTTATTATTTTTTGTACTTATGTCTGGTCCAAAGCTAACAACACTAAAAAAAAAAAACAGATGAAACTCTAATTTAGATTAAATGCACTACATGCATTTTGCTGAGATTTTCAACCTGATTTGCAGTTTAGAAAAGTTGCTGAAAGTTAGAGAATGTCACAGACTCTCAGACTATGTTCATCCAGCCACAGGATATCAAACATGCCTGATATTTTGAGCAGATTTTAGAATGTTTGTTTTCATTTGTTATGCATCTTCTAACAATGAGGTGCATGTTTCTGCGTGAGTTTGTTGTTTTTGGAGTTTTTAAAAATGGTATAGCGTATTCCAGCCTAAAAATCAACCTGTCTCTGATTTAAACCATATTTGTGTTTTCTCTCATTTGCCAGGTGACGAGACTCCCAGAGAAACCAGCTCTTTAATCAGTACAGATCATGATGACAGCATCTATGGCAAGAATATGGCTCTCTATGAGGTAGGCTAACAAACTGCTTAAAACCAACCCTTTCATCTTTGTGCATCAGCTATCACTGTTTGAGAACATTATGTTCAAATAAAATACCTCACCTTGTTTATATAGTGTCTTTAAATTACAATTCAATGTTGTATGTATTAAATCATTTGGCTGCTCCGTGTCTTTACTCACAGGATGAGATGGACAGCACACCTATGGTGTCATCTCTTCTCAACAAACTGGCCAACTACACCAACATAACCCAGGGGGCCGTTGAGCACGAGGAGGCGGAGAGTGAGGATGGGATTCAGAGGGTCACCGTAAATGTGAGTCTCCAAACTGACTCGCACCGAGATGGTTAAAAGACTCTCAAACACGCATTGAATTCACCGCTTCTGCAGACATTTTGCTGGTATCTCCGTTTGTCCTACATAACTGAAATGTTTTCGTTTTATGTGTCAATCTGTTTGAAGGGCCCTCAGATGGGCACATTTATAGGTGTGTTCCTGCCCTGCATGCAGAACATTCTGGGTGTGATTCTTTTCCTGCGGCTCACATGGATAGTGGGTACCGCGGGAATCGTGGAGGCCCTTGCTATCGTCTTCATGTGCTGTTCTTGCGTGAGTTTTTTTTCCATTTTCAATTGAAAAACACTTTTTTTGGGGACTTGCTAACCTAGTGTATCCAGGTGGGAAAAGAAACATGAAGCCATTTCTTCAATCACTTAATAAAAAAATGCCGTTTTGACAGTTTTGTCACACAAAGAAATGAAACACTTGACATGGCCAAAAGTATGTCAACTCAACACTTCCTTATAATTCTCTGAATTGGCTCGACTCATTATCGGATTTCAGTGACAAATCTTGATTCTATAGAGTGACATTCTAGACAACTATGCGCTTCAGGCTTTGTGTCAGACTTTAGAACAGTTTCATGACAATGCTGAAATTGAGACCATTTTGAAATTTTTTACCAAGTCAGGTGCGAATAACTTTACTAGCCTACTCAAAGTCTGGTACTGTTTTTTTTTTTTTTTAATAAAATCTAATAGGACTGCAATAAATATTTTTTTATGTTGTAATTAAGTAAAATCATATTTTTTTCTTTTAAACACAGTTTAGAGTATAAAACTCGAAACCTTTGCAAATCTTTGAGTGTGTAAAAAAAAATCTGTCTTCCAAACCATGCCTTTACCTAAATGCACAATTTATATTTTAGAGCTGTCAGAATGAATTTCACAAGAAACTACTTATGTAATTCTCCAATGCGTGTCAAGACATATCCGTACACAGAGAAAAGTAGCTGTGGGTAGCAGGAAGCTGACAGTTTGTTGTTGCTGACAGTTTAACAACCCACATAAATGGTTATTTATTTGTTCATTTGCTTTGCTAAGATTGTCCTGTATCCGTGTACACTGGTACCTCAAACCACATTCATCCACACAGGTGGTAAACATTTTTAAAAGATACAGTTTGAACATTGACTTTGGCAGCCCTGAAATATTAAAAGTAAAACTGGAAAGCTCTGTAACAATTAAAACTAAAGGTGTATTCTAACAAAAAATGAAGTAAATAGAAAAAAACTAATTGCCAATAGAAATAAAATTTATAAAATAAAATTAAAAATGAAGGACTTTAATAACCTTGCATCAAGCATTTATAGGTTTTGTCTTTGGGTGTCTACATACGTTTGGCCATAAGAGGTATTCTTATAGCCTTTATGATCATATATTTTCGACTCCCATTTAACAAAATATTTATCTGTTTTACATCTGTCTTTTTTCTTATCTCTAGACCATGCTGACTGCAATTTCAATGAGTGCCATTGCGACTAATGGTGTAGTGCCTGGTATGATTTCAATCTGCTATGTCACTCTTTTATATATTATTTTTATTATTATTGACTCCATAATTGTTTTTTTTAGTCAACATGATTCTCTTTTCTTCCCACTTTAGCTGGTGGTTCATACTACATGATCTCCAGAGCATTAGGCCCAGAGTTTGGAGGAGCAGTGGGTTTGTGTTTCTACCTGGGCACCACATTTGCAGGTTCTATGTACATACTAGGAACCATGGAAATTTTTTTGGTGAGTCAAAACTTAGAGACCAACAATAACAATTTCTGGCAAACAAAAACAGTACTCATTCAGCACTACAGAAGAGCTTGTGTCAGCACTTAAACTATCACGAGTCAGCAGATTCCATCATTAACTTAGCTTTT
This sequence comes from Sinocyclocheilus anophthalmus, assembly GCA_018155175.1. Classification (NCBI taxonomy): domain Eukaryota; kingdom Metazoa; phylum Chordata; class Actinopteri; order Cypriniformes; family Cyprinidae; genus Sinocyclocheilus; species Sinocyclocheilus anophthalmus. Next base: position 129,697 of record JADLZN010000144.1, read on the forward strand.
CATTGTCCTTGACATAACCTCAAAAATCACATTAACTTATGCATCCCTAGTATGATAACAATAACCCTTTCTCTCCTTTCATACCCTGTTACAGACATACATAATGCCCAATGCTGCTGTGTTTAAAGCAGAGACTGGAGAGCCAACTGGAATGCAAAATAACATGCGCATTTATGGGACATGCTGTTTAGTTATCATGACTCTGGTAGTGTTTGTTGGAGTGAAATATGTCAACAAGTTGGCTTTGGTCTTCCTGTCCTGCGTAATGCTGTCAATTATGGCCATCTATGCAGGGGTCATCCAATCTGCCATCAAGCCTCCCAATTCTCCGTGAGTAGTGCTGTGATTTTTTTTTACATGGACATTTTAACTTTACACGGCATAAAACATTATGCTGCGTTCAAGTGTATAAATTATTATGTCTCACATTCAAGTTGGAAACATGACATGCAATTAGTCTTTACAAAACGTTATATTGTTCACATTATATTTTGAACAATAAACCCAAATAACTACATGTGAATTCAAAATGATGAAAAAGAATTAAAAAGCAGCACAGTGGAGGGCAAAATCGTTCCACTAACGGGAAGCAATGTAACAAATTCTCATGATGCACATGATGTTATATACGAATGATATACGATTAAATTATATAGGATTCTGGCCTGGGCTACCTGGCGTGACATTACAACAAAACTGCATCTGCAAGTTTCTGGACACTTCATTATTTTATTTTATTGTAATTTTATTATTTATTTATTTGTCTAAATGGGTCTAGAAAAGCCTACGGCTTAGGATTTGATTAAAATATGCTACAGCTTAATTTACAATGTTTAAAAGTTTACAATATATTGACTATGATGGAGCATATTATTTGAACACGATTACATTACAGGTCTCTTTTGTACATCAACAGAGTTTGTCTGCTAGGCAACCGCACCTTGCAGAATTCTATGTTTGACAAGTGTCTAAAGACGGAGCTCATCAACAACGTAACCACCCCCACCCAACTATGGAAGCTTTTTTGTGAAGGTGGCATTGAAAATGCAACATGTGATGAATACTTCACCCATAACAATTTAACAGAGATTCAAGCTGTCCCTGGCTTGCTCAGCGGGGTCATATCAGGTGAATACTCAAATAAAACTACACACCAAGCTATACAAATCTCATTTAACCTGAAATTAGTTGAACACCACAAGATTTCATGATGATAACAAAATTAAATAGTCAGTTGCTCAGTGTTTTACTGTGTGTTAATGTTTCTCCTAGATAACATGTGGGGACACTACGGACAATACAGGGCAATAGTGGAGAAGGAGGGACAGAGTTCAGAACGAGCTTCAGATAACACCAATGACATTTCATATTATGTCCTCAATGACATCACTACCTTCTTCACCCTTCTGGTTGGAATCTACTTCCCTTCAGTTACAGGTATTTTAAACCAGTATGACTTTCTTTTTTTCTGCAGAAAGGTGAATTTTTGCAGTACTGGTGAATTTCAGTATAATTAAAATGAATGTGGGATTTTCAAGCTCCAAAATGACAAAAATCACCATATTATTACAACATCTCTACAGTCACATGAAGCATGGAAAAGTGACTGGAAGGCCAACATTTTCATTTACATCTGCCTAGTTTCATAATATTTTGAAGGCTTTACATAAAAAAAAAAAAATTGTGCACTTTTATTTTTTTACTCGCATGAAATTGTAGCAAAAATGTCAGTGCTCTAACAAGAGCTATTAGCTGAATACATAAATGACAATTGCTGTTGAACACAAATAAATGCATAAAGAATTCAAACTCAGAACAGAAACAGAAAATGGATGTAATGAAGATCAATTTCCAGTGAAATATCTTTACAATCCTCTAGTATGCCTTTAAAGGAACACTCCACTATTTTTTTAAAATAGGCTCAATTTCCAACTCCCCTAGAGTTAGTTGAGTTTTACCATTTTCGAATCCATTCAGCCGATCTCCGGGTCAGGCGGTAGCACTTTTAGCTGTAGCTTAGCATAGATCATTGAATCTGATTAGACCGTTAGCATCTCGCTCAAAAATGACCTAAGAGTTTCTATATTTTTCCTATTTATAACTTGACTCTTCTGTAGTTACATCGTGTACTAAGAAAATGAAAAGTTGCGATTTTCTAGGCCGATATGGCTAGGAACTAAACTCTCATTCCGGCGTAATAATCAAGGAACTTTGCCTTGGGTGCAGCAGGCGCAATTATATTACGCAGCACCTGAAAATAGTCTCCAGCACGCTCCCTGTGCAAGCAGGTGGTCACGTTGGTTATGCTGACAGAAGTTAGCCTATTTTCAGGCGCTGCGTAATATCATTGCGCCTGCTGCACCCATAGCACGGCAGCAAAGTTCCTTGATCATTACGCCAGAATGAGTGTATAGTTCCTAGCCATATCGGCCTAGAAAATCGCAACTTTTCATTTTACAGAAGGGTCAAGTTTTAAATAGGAAAAATATCGAAACTCTTTGGTCATTTTTGAGCGAGATGTTAACGGTCTAATCCGATTCAATGATCTATGCTAAGCTACAGCTAAAAGTGCTACCGCCGGACCCGGAGATCGGCTGAATGGATTCGAAAATAGTCAAACTCAACTGTTTAACTCTAGGGGAGTTGGAAAATGAGCCTATTTTCAAAAATAGTGGAGTGTTCCTTTAAGTCCATCATTATGTGTGTATTTTGAGTGGCAGTTTCTCTGTGCAGGTGATAAGGTTGTAGGGTGTGACAGTGTCTGAAATAGACAGTTTATAGTTACAGTGTGTCTTTTCCATTTGTTTATGTAAAAACAATTATGTTTATGAAAGCCAAAAGTAGCAAAAATGTGAGCAGTATATGAGCCCTTCACAATGTTACTTGTGCTTCCATGTATTTTTAGTTTTTTGATACCGTTTTGGCTACAAATGACTAAAACCAGAACTTTTTTACCTTCTTCGCTTACAAACGATAGGATTCATCTGCAGGTTTGGTTTCAGTGAATTGTGGGTTAATATTCACTTCACTGAGTACGCTTTTGGTTTTATAGAGAGAGAAACCTCTTCAAATGATTTAAAGTGTGGAGATTCAGATGGAATTGCAAACTATTTCAAGAACATTTTTCGAACCCACTTGGCCGATTATTTAGAAGGAACCAAGTCAAAAGAGAGATTCTGTGCAACATTGTATAAAATATTGTTGATGTATTGAAAGACATTGTGCTTAATACATCAAATAGCTTCACTACTAAAAAAAAAACCTGTGGTTTAAAAAACAAACTTAAATATTGAAAAGTTCAGTTAAACTATTTGCTGTGGGAAAAGTGTTTTAAAAGAAATGCATTAAATGTTTTTCTCTGATTTTCTCAGGAATCATGGCTGGGTCGAACAGGTCTGGAGATCTTCGAGACCCTCAGAGGTCCATTCCCACTGGTACCATTATGGCTATTGCAACCACCTCCATTATCTGTATCTTTTTCTGCAAAAAATTAAAGCCTCTAGGGAAAGAATTTAAAGCAGTTTGTTTTGTAAACAATTTTATAATGAATTATTTGACAAGTCAGATTAATACCTTAATAATGCTAAACAGACCTTTCCTGTGTGGTGTTATTTGGAGCATGTATTGAAGGTGTGGTACTGCGAGACAAGTAAGTGCTGTTTGGTAATAAATAAATAGTGGTTTACAAAAATGCTTGCTAAATCAGTTCAGCTAAGACCTGCAGTCACAGTTTTAATATATTCTTCCTGTTTTTGCATGCTTGCTTTCGTAATAGGTATGGTGAGTCAGTTAAAGGGACTCTAGCTGTTGCAACACTAGCTTGGCCATCTTCGTGGGTGATTGTGATTGGCTCATTTTTCTCCTGTTGTGGGGCGGGGCTACAGAGCCTCACCGGTGCTCCCAGGATCCTTCAGGCTATAGCTCGAGATGGCATCATGCCATTCTTACAGGTAACAACATGCCCTGCCTTCTGTGATATTTTATTAGGTAAAGGCACATTTAAATGTCCTGAGGCACAGGTGTGTTTGAATTGTTCTTACTTAAAAAAAAATATATAGAAAGAAAGAAATGACAGTTCGCAAAGCACTTGACTATGAAGACTAACATGTCCTACTTCTTACTGGTAGGTGTTTGGTCATAGCAAATCTAACGGTGAGCCAACCTGGGCCTTACTCCTAACTGCAGCAATCTGTGAGATTGGGATCCTCATTGGTTCCCTGGATCATGTTGCTCCCATCCTCTCAATGTGAGTGTTTTCTCCTTGCTTTTACATCTTTACTTTGTGACATAACTAGACCCAGACGGAATTTTTTTTCTTCTGCTTTGTACTGACTTAGGGGGTAAAATCTGTGAAATTTAAAGGGGTCATATGATGCTGCTAAAAAGAACATTATTTTGTGTAATGAAATTTGATGTTTATGCGGTTTAAGGTTCAAAAAACACATTATTTTCCACATACTGTACATTGTTTCTTCTCTATGCCCCGCCTTTCTGAAACGCATCGATTTTTACAAAGCTCATCGGTCTGAAAAGCGAGGTGTGCTCTGATTGGCCAGCTATCCAGTACGTTGTGATTGGCCAAATTCCTCAAGCGTGTGACGGAAATGTTACGCCCCTTACCATACTGTGATGCCGTGTCCCGTTGCGATGAGACAAAAACATTAAAACCCATTATAAACTAGGCATTTGTAGCATCCAGTGGGGACATAATTACGGATTATAATGACTTATACTGTCTTTTTACACGTTGCGTTGCATCGCGCCACGTAAACCATGTCTGCATTTGTGATCGGAGAATGACAACAACAGTGTACTTACATGCTCAAAACTCATGTTTGAATCACCAGTGGCAAATCCTTTAAATAATGAAAATGTATTTACAGACTGTGAGCCGAACAGCGGATTGTAGGCGCTTCCTAGGAATTGTTTTATTTTTTTTTTTTTTTAAATTTTAGAAACAGTCCCTCCTAAAAGCCTGTACACATCTGAATATTTGGGTTGAACAATACAGTGTTGTAAATACAACTTAACCATTGATTTCTAGTCATGTCCTCTTTTGGAAGGCCAACCAAAGTATTTTCGCTTTCGCAACGAAACAGACAGCATCTTCACAACATGGCGACGGCGGTGGCAGCAACAATAAAGTTACGCCTTCTTTCTTTGCGTGAACATTTGGGCGGTGTTATGCAAATCTTCCCACACAGTGACGTAGACATGTGGGGGCGTGTTTAAACGAGGCGTTTTAGGAGGGCGTGGACCAGTCTTAACTTTTATAAAGAATATCTCTTTGGGACTTAAGTCTTTGCAACTTTATGGATCTTATATATTCACGAACAGCTTGTAACACTCAAAAGAGAAAGAAAAACTTGAAATCGCATCATATGACCCCTTTAAATTTTTAAAATGTAATCAATGCAAAATTGCATTGAAATACTCATTGCTTGACTAATTTAAGTGCTTAAATATATTTGAGAAGCAATCACACAATGACATACGACTTAATATTCACAATATTACTGCTTTTGCTGTATTTTGGATCAAATAAATGCAGGCTTGGTGAGCAGAAGAGAATTATATAAAAAAAACATTAAAAAATCTTCCAGTTCAAAAACCTTTGACTGGTAGTGTAATTTTTATCCATTTTTATTTCAGTTTTAGATTGAGTTATTTTGGGAAATTTTAGTATAAGTTAACTTAAATGAAAAGAAATCAGTTAACATTTATTTTATTTCAAATAAACAAAATAGTTTTTTTTATAGTTTATTTACTTCCAATTTCTACTTTGCAGGTTTTTCTTGATGTGTTACCTCTTTGTAAACTTGGCCTGTGCTGTCCAAACACTTCTACGCACCCCAAATTGGAGGCCAAGATTCAAGTTCTACCACTGGTAAGTAACACTTTATGATTGTTCGAGCAACGAGTCAAGTCACCTTTATTTATACAGCGCTTTATACAATACAGATTGCTTCAAAGCAGCTTTATAAGGATAAATAGGAAAATAATGATTCAAAAGTGCAATCTTTTGAAACTGACTTTGACTAAAGAAATTATTAACTTTTAAGACTAGTCTAAAAAGTTTATGCAACCGGCCCAGATCACATCCAACAATGTCAGTATGGTCAATTCAATAATAAAAGCAACAGTGGCAAGGAACCCAAACACCATTGGTAACAAAAATGGAGAAAACCAAGCTCAGTCGAGGGGCCAGTTTTCCTCAACAAGCAACAGCTTTGTGGGAAGGGCATGTTTTGTTGTCCTGCTACATGCTTTCAAATTCATGCCGTTACATGGACATTGGTTTTTCATTAACCAAACAAGTGTAGTATAATACCTATTAGTTCCATCTGCATGTAAACTGAGGTAGAATGGACCAGTCTGAGTTAATGTTTGATTGTGTGAACTACCATTAAATGCACCATTGGATTTGTTTAAATGTCTGCAGGTCCCTATCTTTTCTTGGGATGAGCCTGAGTCTGTCCCTTATGTTTGTCTCATCTTGGTACTATGCTTTGGTTGCCATACTGTTTTCTGGATGCATCTACAAGTACATTGAATACAGAGGGTAAGCAAGTGTCCGTCATATTGATAGTGTTTTATAGCAAAATGTTCTATATTAACTCCCCATTTTATTTCCCCTCAGGGCAGAGAAGGAATGGGGAGATGGGATTCGAGGATTATCCCTTAATGCAGCTCAATATGCCCTAATAAAACTGGAGGAGGCGCCACCTCACACCAAGAACTGGAGGTGAGCATCCAGAAGAATCCAGTGCTGTATAAGCTTCTTCATACTTGACAGAATCTAAGACAAATATTTCAAATGTAACTCATCTTCCAGACCTCAGCTGCTGGTGCTCCTAAAGTTGGACTCTGACTTGGGGGTAAAACATCCATGTCTGCTCTCCTTTACCTCACAGCTGAAGGCTGGGAAAGGCCTGACCATCGTCTGCTCAGTGCTGGAGGGCACCTACATGGCTCGTGAGTCAGATGCGAAGCTCTCTGAAAAGGTAAAGGCATACAGTTAAAGCCAAGCTTCTTTGTCTTTCATAGCAAAGCCAATTTGTTTTTGGCTTTGACAACTCGATAGCAGTCTTTGAGGTTATAGCGTATTCCAGGGTTTCCCAAACAGTGATTCATAAATGAAACGCACGATGCATTATTAAAATTATCAAATATTATAATTTTTTATTTTACAGTATAATTGTAATTTACAACTATAATAAATATCTGTCTCGATTGGTATAATTACAGTTAAAACATACCACTGCTACTAATAATGAACATGTCAATGTGTTGTTAAATGCTTTGAAATATTAACCTTTAAAAAAAAAAAAAAAAAAAAAAAAAAAAAAAAAAAAAAACCAAAATGTTTGGGAACCCCTGGCACATTCTCTAATCCAGTGACTTCAAGGGTGAAGTAATTGCTGAACAACTACTGTCAGCAAATGTTAAGGGAAAAAAAATGAAAAGTAATTTTTTAAATTTCAGGCATAGTTTTTTCACATTGCCCTTCAGAACAGCTTACACATAAGAAAATACTAAATGCAATATACTCATATACAAGCAGAAAAAAAATTGTAATGTTAAAAAAAAAAAACAAAATGAAACCAAACAAGGCTTTTATACTCACTACAATGGCCCCATTTCAAAATGCTGGCAATATTTTATGTTGTCAAATTAGGCAATTTAGAGCTTATAGTACATAAAAATATATTGTATAGAATTCACATAGAAATCTCACAGTTTATGGCGTTCATTTGTGTGGTTACTGTGGTTTGGTTAACAGAAGGTTGCTGGCTCAAACCTTGCAAAAAGCATGCCATGACCATTGTGCCCTTGAGAAAGACACTTAACTGCAGATTGCTCAAGAGTGAAAGTCCTTGTAATAAGTTATGGCTTATGGTGACATTGTATGACAATCACAAAACAAATTTTAATCTACACTGTAGTAAATTTTTTGTCATTTTGTTAAATTAAGTTCAGGGATTAGTAGTCATTAAATATAGACACATGTTGCATTTCTAACAGCATTTGTACGTATGTCAGCTCCAGTACATATTGTATTTACCATACTTATGTCAAACTGAAAAATATTCAACATAGTTAACTTACTAACATTATCTTGTTTTTGTTTTTTCTTCTTCACAGAATATCAAAGCGGCCATGGCAAAGGAGAAAACGAAGGGTTTCTGTCATGTGGTGGTGTCCTCTAACCAGCGGGATGGTTTCTCTCACCTGATCCAGTCTGCAGGCCTGGGTGGCATGAAACACAATGCAGTGCTGATGGCCTGGCCCGCCAACTGGAAACAAGCCGAGAGCTCCCTCTCTTGGAAGAACTTCATCGGTGCGCATGTGTCATTTTCTGATACTAAGCTGCCATAAAGTCAGATAATCATTTTAAGGCAATGAGGTCATGGATTATTAATGAAGATTATAAGGCTTAAGACTGTAGTTGAGCTTTATTTTGAGTGAACTTTTGTAGGCTTTGGATCTAAAAGTTCCAAAAACGCTGCAATGTTACAATATTTCCACATCATTTTAGATCAGTTTGTGAAATGTATTTGTGAAAACAGTGAAGTACAGTAAATAATATAAAGTAGTAAAAACTAAAATGATTTGTCCCAAAGAAACCGTCAGAGAGACAACAGCTGCCCACCAGGCCCTGTTAGTGGCGAAAAACATCGATACATTTCCCACAAACCAGGACCGGTTAGCTGAGGGTACCATTGATGTCTGGTGGATTGTCCATGATGGTGGTCTACTCATGCTTCTTCCGTTCCTGCTCCGCCAGCACAAGGTAACACAATGTCTGATACAGAAAACTGATCTTTTTTTTACCAATAGTTATCAGACAGTGCTTTTCTCTCTCTGAAATCATATAGGTTTGGAGAAGGTGTAAGATGAGGATCTTCACAGTGGCTCAGATGGATGACAACAGCATCCAGATGAAGAAAGACCTACAGATGTTCTTGTACCATCTGCGTCTTGATGCAAAGGTGGAAGTTGTGGAAATGGTGAGATACAATTTTTATCTGCATTGATTTAAAATCAATTATATAAATATTTATAATTAATATGTTTACGATTTAATAAATGAATCACATTTTGATAAATAAAAGATATGTATAGTATAGTATGTGTGGTGAAATGTTTGCAAGATACTGGAATTTAACTTTTAGTTATGTCAATATCTTTGTAGCATGCAGGCGATATTTCGGCCTTCACCTATGAGAAGACCCTTGTGATGGAGCAACGCTCTCAGATGCTGAAGCAGATGCAGCTTTCTAAGACAGAGCGAGGGAGAGAGGTAATATTCCATTCTTTTCTTATTGCTGTCTGGTTATTATGGGACTGTATGGGGTATAAATCAATGTGTTTGCAGTCAATACACTTCATGCAGAGTCATAAGTTTTAGATCCAGTTTCAAGGCATTGTCAGGATTCTGTTTAACATGAGGCCTCTTCCTCCTACTTAACAATTTTGGATTATTTACAATGTGGCGACTGCCAGATTCAAAGCATCTCGGATGAATCCCGGAATTCCATCAGGAGGAAGCCCTGCAGAGAGAAACCAACTCAAAGCAACAAGTTTCAAGTGCCAACTATAATTCTGGACGAGGAGGTAGCTCAGGGGTTTACCTCTTACTGATCCTATATGTTTACTCGCTGTCAACACTACTAGTACCAGATAACCATCCTGTCCACCTCTCCTGAACCATTCCATCCAAACGAGCTCTTTTCCACTGTGGCTGGTGCCTGCGCTGGAGCCGGTGACTTGGGAGCTGTGGAAGTTGTGCCCACTGACATCACTGGTCCTTTTGTTTGAGACCAGGGTTTTTGTGTGTAAAAGCACAGCTCGCTTCCAGATTGGGCACCATCTCTGACACAAGCCCCTGTGGAAAAGCAGTAATCCCTTCTCATTGTGAGACATGACAGAGCCACAGCTTTCACCAATGGCTGCCTTTTGCAGCTATAATTCTGCTATGTTTTTTACCTCATAAATTGGAAAATTCCTTATTATTTAGCAATAAGCATAGCATGGCAATGAAATGACTGTGGCCCTGAAAATGTCATAGTTTCATTTGTTTACAGCATGTCTGCATGTCATTATGGAGCATGAGAGTCTCGATACTGAGTTTTGAGTGAAAATGTTTGCAACTTCACTAATTATTCTACTTTATTTTAAGATTGTTTATTTAATCAAACTACACTACCATTCAAAAGTTTGGGGTTGGTTAGATTTAAAAAAAAAAAAAAGCTCACCAAATACAGCAATACTGTGAAATATAATTACAATTTAAAACAAAGGTTTTCTATTTGAATATATTTTAAAATGTAATTTATTCCTGTGATGCAAAGCTGAATTTTCAGCATCATTACTCCAGTCTTCAGTGTCACATGATCCTTCAGAAATCATTATAATATGCTAAATTAGTGCTCAAGAAACATGTCTTAATTACCAATGCTGATAATATAATATAATATACATTTCTTATATTTATTAAAATGTGATTAATTTTGTGGAAATGGTGAATGTTTTTTTTTTCAGAATTCTTAGATGAATATGTTCAAAAACAGAAGAGAGACATTATGGAACATTATAGATCTCTTTTAATATCACTTTTGATCCATTTAGTGCATCCTTTCTGATTTGAAGTATTAATTTCTTATTATCATACTGACACCAAACTTGAGCAGTAGTGTATTTGTTTGTTCACTTTTGTTTTATGTATTGAAGAGGTTATTCTTTTTTGGTTATTTACTCCGTGGTCAGTCTAGTTACTAATTCATAGATTGTGGATATCGCAACATTCCCACAACATTCATTCCCTGCTGAAAAGATCAGCATAACTGATGTGCTGGTGGTAGCTTATCCAGTAAGGCTTCCCTGGTCAACCACCTTGATCAGCAAGCACACCAAACCAGCATAAACCAGCCTGGACCACCAAGGAAATTTCCTTGGCCCAAGCTGATCTTTTCAGTGGGTCTTTTAACAAAGTTTGTCTATCTAGGTTCTGCCAGTCTGCTATCCAGCAGCATTTTCAGTGAACATTAATGGAGTTTGTTGTTGTAAACCGAGTGTGTCTTGCTCTTTCAGGCTCAGCTGATTCATGACAGGAACACGAAGTCACATGCCACACTGAATGACAAGGCCACGCCAACTTCTGACCGGGTCCATATGACCTGGACTAAAGAGAAGCTGAATAGTGAGAGAAACCGCCATCGGGAAGCTCACATGACTGTGCGGGACATCTTCAATATGAAACCGTAAGTTCAATAAAGACTGTACATCAATAAAGTCAATTTTGCAGTTCATCTGAATCTCTTTTATCATGTTTCAAAATAAAAAAGTTGGCTTTTTTCATGCTAAGACATTTTGTTTTGTCCTTCCAGAGAGTGGGAGAATCTGTAAGTTTCTTTGACTCTTGTGCAAGCAGTTTGTGTGCTTAAGAGTCTGTATTAGTTGTCTTGGTCTGTGTTACAGTAGTAGATATAAACAGGATGTGTTGCATGTGTGTCACACTAAACATGCGGCATGAATTGGTGTGTGTCTCTGTGTGTGGCCTGCTTGAGTCACAGTCACGGCATGTGTCAGCATGAAGCATTGTGACATAGATGTTTCTGTTTGCATGTGTTTCAACACTAACTTTGTGCTTGCTTGAGATAACACCTGCAGTTAGTCAGCTAGTATGATGGTATGTATTATTTTTAGTGCTAAGCTGCAGATTATTGGCCATTAGTTGTATTAATTAAGAGTGTAACAGGTTTTTATGTTGTTTTGTTTATTGATGCTGTTGACATCTGTTTCTGGCTATTAACGCATACTTAACGTTTAACATATGGATGAAGTGTACATTAATTTTACATTTCACTTATCTAGGGCTGTATGGATAATTCAGGCTTATCTGTTCTCTAGATAGTTCTTTTTTGTAATCCTTTGCAAAGATAAGGATTTAAGAAATATCAGAAGAAAATTCTGAAGAAGTAAAAAAAAGTTAAAACAAAAAAAATCACATCTCTATCACTCAACCTTGAATCCTGCACTGTCTTTAAGAATGTAAGAATATAAGTCTTTAAGTTTCAAAGCATTTTTAAGGAAATACAATCAAATATATTCATTCATTTCATAATGTAGTAAACAATCATGTATGAATCTCTACTAAAGCTGCAGTACTTTACCAGTTTAATTGTTCAGACATACACTACTAACTACAAACATACACTAATATTGAAATGTTTGGAGTCAGTAAGGTATTTTTTTTTTTAAATGAATACTGTTATTTAGCAAGAAGCATTAAACTGATCAAGACTAATAGTAAAAAACATTTACGTTATTACAAAAAAAATCTATTTTAAATAAATGCTTTGTTTAGCTGGCAATGGTAATAAATGCTTTGCTCTATTTTAAATGTAAAACAAAAACGTTCATCAATTTTGAAGGGAGAAAAAACATGGTCTCACTGTGTGTGTATGTGTGTGTGTGTGTATTAAGGAAAATTCAGCTTTGCCATCACAGGAATCAATTACACTTTAAATATATATATATTTTTAAACCGTTATTTAAAGTGGCAATCATATTTCTGAGTATTAGTTTTTCTGTATTTTTAATCAAATAAATGCAGCCTTGGTGAGAGACTTCTTTCAAAACCATTTTAAAAATATTACTTACTCCAAATGTGTTAATGTATGTAAAAATATATACTGGTAAGATATTTTATGATTTCCTTTGATCTTAAAAAATCGTAAAGAAGAAATCTACTGGCCTAATGCTCACCATTAAAAATGTAACTGACGGTGATAACATCATTTGAATACTAAATTGTGATTTGATCTTCTACTTTACATTCATGTGCATATTCAGTTGTTTTTTATCTTTCATACATTATGTACAACTGATATACTATTGTTCATGTTTCCCAAAGCTCTAACTCTTAATGCTAAATGTGAATGACTGAATTTTTCACAGGGATCAGACTAACGTGAGAAGAATGCACACTGCAGTCAAACTGAATGAGGTTGTAGTCAACAAATCCCAGGGAGCCCAACTGGTGCTGCTGAATATGCCAGGACCACCCAAAAACAAGGGCGGAGACGAGAATTGTATCCTTTCATCAGCCGAATGCAGACAGTTGCACGTCTGCTTAAAAACAGGCTGTGATACGTAATGGAATGAATCTTGATAACATGGTCTGTCATTTTCTTTCAGACTTGGAGCTTAATTCGTAGTGAGTTACAGCTTAAATGTCACCTTCATGTACAGCAGTTCTCCACACTTCTCCTTCACTCTGAGGTCAGACATGGAGTTCCTGGAGGTCCTCACAGAGGGATTGGACCGGGTGCTGCTGGTCCGAGGTAGCAGCAGGGAGGTCATCACCATTTACTCATAGCAGATACTGAGGAGAGTCAGGACAGGCAATAGCACTCCAGCTGCAGGTCAGCACAACACATTTGAGGATCCAAGAGGATTCTTCTCAATATCTTTTCATTTAGAGTTGTCCACTCGTGATTGGCTCGTCAAACACATTTTAATACCAAGTGTAAACAGGGTCCTTGGATGTGGTCTTTAATAATCATTTAAATAAAGACAGGCCAAAGACTTAGATTTATCCCATAAGGCTTGAAGAGAGTGACATCAGCTGTTGCATTGCTGAGTCATATGACTACAAGGGACAGTGTTTGAATCATTAAAGTGCTTGTAATTTATATGTATTAAATGTATATATGTTTGTATCTCATCACATTCTTCTGCTGAGCTTTATGCACTGTGATGTTAGTCCGATTCATAAGATTTTTGTTTTGATATCAGTATTGCTCACTTTGCAGTATGTGTAAAAATCATGATTATATCACCAGCCAAATCATATGGTTGAAGCCTGTTAGTATTATTATTATTTGTTGTTGTTGTTGTTTTAATACAATTATTCCCCTAAATGTTTAATATGTAGCATTTTTGCAGTCAAGTTTCCATCCAGTTTTTGCGCTGCTTTATCGACAAAGAGAATATGCGTAAAAAAAAACGTTGCGAAAATTGCTGTCTACAGCCTGTTTCCATCCAACTGGCCTTTTACCGATAAAATGGTGTGCGTGATGTCATCCCTAAAAAAAAACAAATTGTCGCATAAGTTTTGGTGTATCGCAAAAAAATTGCCCTTGAGCTGTTTCCATACATAATTTCAACTATTTCGTAAATTATATAGACTGTTCTTCATCCATTTGAACAAAACTGTATTATAGCCTATTATCAAAGACTATAGAATACCTTGCTATTATTAAATTGTATACGCCTGCATAAAATTGTTTTTAACAAGTGTCATGAGTTTTTTTTTTTTTACTTTGTTATAGACTGTTTAGATACTTAATCATCAAGCATTATTCATAACTAGGTGCAGTTGTATTAGCCTATCATTATTTTTCTGATTAACCTTTAGAGGAAATGTTCATTTCGGTTATTTTATTTCTCCTAACCAACAACCGACGGTCGTTAAGCCATTATTAACCGACAAGATTGTTAAATTACAATTAAATGATATTTGAATTTATACGTGGCTGTGACCCAATAAAAATACCAACATTTGTTTTCCTGGGATTAAAGCCCCTTTTCTTGACAAAAAGTGTTTCCAAACTATTTTTTGTATCGATATAGAATTTATGTGCTAAAGTTAAACGATACTAATATATAATGTCGACACATGAGAAATTTTATTGATAAATGGCATTTCCATCAGCTATATCGGTAAAAACTTTTGAAGCTCTAAATATTTTGAAGCGCTAAATATTTTTTCGTAGAAAATCCTTGGATGGAAACCTGGCTAGTGATGCTATATAAGAACCATTTAGGTAGAACTGTGAAAAGGTTCCATGGATGTTAATGGTTCTTCAATAAAGAACCTTTATTTTTAAGAGTGTAAGTCCATCATGAAGGTAAATTCAGTGTTCATAGAGATCTTTTATAAAAAAGTGTAAATAAAATATTATAGTGACGGAATTGTTTATTGTTGAATATTTTCTGAAAATGTTTTTAATCAACGCACGTGGACCGTATAATCTTGCATAAAACTGCAGACAGGCCTGTTGCACAATGCACACCCTCCTCTCCAGTAGAGGGAGATTAACACAAACCATTATTTCGTGTGTGTGTGTGTGTGTGTTTGCACGTTTATATATTATGGTGGGGATTTAAACCTGAATACACACAGACTCATGGGGACTCGTGTCACGGTGGGGACCTAAATTGAGGTCCCCATGGGTACAAAAGCTTATAAATCATACAGAATGAAGTTTTTTGAAAATCTAAAAAATGCAGAAATTTTCCTGTAAGGGGTAGGTTTAGGTGTAGAGTTGGTGTAGGGCGATAGAAAATACGGTTTGTACAGTATAAAAACCATTACGCCTATGGAGAGTCGCTATAGCTGACCTGTGTGTGTGAAAATTTGACTTACATGTCATTAAAGAAAGGAAAAGAGTTACAAACAGATAAAAAGACTTTAAAAAAAAAAAAGACTTTTTTGTTCTTAAGTCAATTGGATCAATGAAAGGTATTGCTCAAATTAATTTATGAAAACAAAAGAGAGTTCTGGAGTTTGAATATTTGCATCTGTGAATGTGGAATTTTGCAAGCAGCTAAATCAGATTCACTGCATCCATTTTTTAGACTGTTCTTAATCAATAAAACCCAGCACTACATCCTTCCAAAACAGGACACGTTCATTATACATTTGACTTCTAATGAAACCTAACATCTTGCCCAAATTTCTTTGTAAATGGACAGTTCCAAAAGAGATGAACAACAAGAGGGAGTTTCAAGAGAGTCATCACAAAATGAGCAACTAGAGAAAAAAAATACATTTTTCATGTAATGATTTGCATTTCAGCTTTCAGTACTATTGACTAGACACTGTGGCAGGACTGAACTTAATATGTTTTATATTTATTTTTCTGTGGGTGCTCTCCATTTACACTGAACAGTCCTGAACATTATACAGGTGCATCTCAATAAATTAGAATGTCGTGGAAAAGTACATTTATTTCAGTAATTCACCTCAAATTGTGAAACTCGTGTATTAAATAAATTCAATGCACACAGACGGAAGTAGTTTAACTCTTTGGTTCTTTTAATTGTGATGATTTTGGTTCACATTTAACAAAAACCCACCAATTCACTATCTCAACAAATTAGAATATGTTGACATGCCAATCAGCTAATCAACTCAAAACACCTGCAAAGGTTTCCTGAGCCTTCAAAATGGTCTCTCAGTTTGGTTCACTAGGCTACACAATCATGGGGAAGACTGCTGATCTGACAGTTGTCCAGAAGACAATCATTGACACCCTTCACGAGGGTAAGCCACAAACATTCACTGCCAAAGAAGCTGGCTGTTCACAGAGTGCTGTATCAAAGCATGTTAACAGAAAGTTGAGTGGAAGGAAAAAGTGTGGAAGAAAAATATGCACAACCAACCGAAGACTTAAACTACTTCAGTCTGTGTGCATTGAATTTATTTAATACACGAGTTTCACAATTTGAGATGAATTACTGAAATAAATGACTTTTCCACAACATTCTAATTTATTGAGATGCACCTGTATACCCTGGACATTAGGATTTTATTGTAACCACTAAATATTTTTATATATACCAAATAATACTGACCATAAAAGAATATAGGGACTTTAGGGAATAACTATTCCCTTTACCTTGTAACACCCAAACTACAAGCTTACCATGAGGCACTATTTTGAGTTTATTCCCATGGCAAGTTTTCTTATCATGTGATTTGGAATGACTAATTTCAACAGCTCACAGTTATAGTGCATGTCCCAGTGCACACTAACATAAAAACACACTGTATCCAGAGCTATTTTTATCTCACCTGCCCTCACATAGGGGTAAAACGATTATAGTTATATTTTTGACATGAACTTTTTTTTTAGCAATAGGGCTTTCTTACTTAAAAATTCAGCAACAAAATACAAACAGTTAAAAATGTCAAAATATTTGTTGGGTATTATGGTGATGAAATAAATAAAATTACATAAACATGTGGTCACAAACTGATACTTGTGATTTTTAGCCCTGTCATTTTTATTTTGTAAAGATAAAGAATATTCATTGAGGATTCCACATCCACTTTTTCGGTCTTTTTCCATAAACTGGAGATGTGCTCTTAACACAATGGGTTCTTTTGTTCACAGCACTACAGGATACAAATGTTTTGTGATGGTTCCTTGTGCCAAAGCCTCTGTAGCTTTTCACCCTGGAAACTCAAAATGATTTAATGATCATGTCACATATATTTTGCCAAATTTGACTCGCATTCATTCTCAAGAAACAGAGTCACTGTATTTGTGCTACTTCTAAATATTATAATTTAAATAATCATTAATTTGTTAATAATTATATTAATTAGTAGGTCCATATCAGTGCTAAAACATTGAATGCCGTTTTATTTTTTATTGTTTTAAAGAGAAAGAAAGAAAGTTGGAATCTTAGCCTACATTCCCTTTGCCTTTCTCCTCTTTTCTTTGATCTTCTTGAGAAGGAGCAAAGGTATTGTGCAAGTGTCAAGTCAATGTCACACTAGGAGATCCTAAAGCTTTAACCAGGGTCAACACACTAGTTCTGGCATGAATGACTTTTCCTCCTAGTCCGAACATCATGACAATCCATCTCTTTTATCCATGGGAAAAAAGTAGGTGGAATACAGTCCTAAAAAATACAAGTCACAAATAGAGCTAAAGAGCATTTTACAGCCTATAGTGCCAATGGAGAACCTATGTCCCATAAAGAAGTTTTTATTTGAAAAATGTGCTGGTGATTTAAACAACCCAGACACAAATACTCTGAAGAACCTGCATTTTGAATCTATAAATGTAACAACAATAGTATTTTAATCTCCAAAGAACCGTATAAGTTAAGTCAAGAGCATGTAATGCAATTAAAAAGTTCTTAATAAAAGCCTATTATTATTATTATTATTATTCAAAGGTGGTATTACAGCAAAGACCATATAAATAATTAAAAATGATGTCTACTTAAATTAAATTAGTTCAACGCATTATGAAAAGTGTTACTTTTTTAATTAAAACTTCTTAATGGCTTCCTGTCCACATACTGTCCTATCTAAATAAAGGCATAAAAATGACAAAAATAAATCTAGGAATAAAAAGACATAACTTTTCTAGCCAATCACCATGTGACTAATCATTCTGAAGCCACCATTAAACCATGACAAAATCATGTCATTGAGAAGCAAGAGTCAGAAAGGGCAAATATTATTTCTCATGTAAAGAGGACGTTTACATAAATGTTTTAAAGGAACACTGGCAAAAAAAATGCCCTATAAAAAGGTCAGAAAGAGGGTGGAAAATATTCCTATAAAACTAAATATTGAATGTTTTTGGCACCCATATGCTACTCACATTATAAGTGGGCCTCAGGGAGAAAAATGAACATTCTTTGGTAATTGTGTCATGTTATGTTCCTCAGTTGCTCTGATTCAGTCAGTGAACTAGATTCACTAGGATGTCTTGACTTAATTTCCATTGTAAATCAAGACCGCTCTTTCAGATTTGTCCACAGTCAATAAGACACAAGGTCTTCTCTGTGATTATAGACTACATTCTGGGCTTGACTGCTGTAATAAATGGTGCATGCTGAAAAGCGTGAGGTCAGTATTTTGTGTATTGACATCCTCACCAGCTCTAGCGTTGCCTACGCTGCCTTCATGCAGCTAATACAATCACATCCCACGAAATGAAATTCCTCTTGGGTCACACTGTGTCATTGCTTCCAGTCCTGTGAATACAGAGTCTGTTCCCTCTTCTAAACTTATGATATTAGTTTGGTTACTATAGCAATAAACAGTGTGGAGGTACACAACATGTCTTAATGTTCAGCTGCCATGCTGAAAAAGTCAGCTAAGTGGTCCAGGTAGGATATTGATGGTTTGGTGCTGCAGATGAACTAGATTCAGTTTAACAGTAAAGCCAGTTGACCATGTAGTCCTGTTCTTTATGCTAGTTGGTTAAGCAGCCTGGTACAACATAGAGACATCAGCACAACAGCATCCCAGTGTTTCTGAAGTTATATGAAATTATAAATGCTTTTGAAATTATATATGCAGTTTAGGTTGCACACCATCAGAGAGGCTCTGGTTGCATGGAAATAAAAGAAAGGAAATTACATAATGTTTCCATAGAGTCTGTTAAAACCGTTAAAATACATTTAACCGAACTTGAAAAAAAGTATCTTACGCTAAGCAAAGCTGCATTTATTTGTTCAAAATACACTGATATTATGAAATATTAAAATTTTTTATTTTTTTTAAATGTGATGATCCTTCAGAAATCATTTTAATATGCTGATTTGCTGCTCAAGAAACAGTTCTTAATTTCGTCAATGCTGTGCTGCCTATATTTTTGTGGAGTGATACTTTTTTACATTAAGATTATTATTATTATTATTGTTATTTTAACATAAAGTTTAAAGGAAAAGCAATTGTTTGAATATCAATCGTTTTAAATTATAAATGTCTTTACTGTTGTATTCCTTTGCTGAATACATATTTTAATAAATCTAGAAAATCTATAAATAAATCTTACTGACTCCTAGACATGAAACAATTATGAAATTGAGAAAACATACTAAAAGCGACTAAATGTCTTCATAAATGATAAACATTTAGTGATAAAGGGGTATATATGTAATTAGTAGAATTTGTTTGTATGTGTGTGTGTGTGTGTGTCCTTGTATTCCTTAATTATGGGGACGTTTTTGACCTGTAGGCATTTTTTGGTCGCATGAGAAAAACAGCTTTAATCATACAAATTATCTTTTTTGAAATCTAAAATAGGCATAAGTTTTGTGTGAGGTAGGGTGGGGGTAAGGGATAGAAAATACAGAAACGACACCACAAACGTGTGGTGTGTAGTGTGTGTGTGTGTGTGTGTGTGTGTGTGTGTGTGTGTGTGTGTGTGTGTGTGTGTGTGGTGCTGTTTTGTGTGAAGTGTTCAGTAGTATCATAGTTTAGTGGTGTACACTCAAATACCTGATATCCCTGGCATCAATTACAAAGCTTAATGAGATTTCGATCTCGCTCGAGTGTTCTGAAGCTAATAAATATCATTCTTCGAGACCTGAAAGCCGGTCACTTCAATAGCAACTCATTCAATTGTCAGTAAGTTGGAGAATAAGAAAGGCAGCTGTTTCCCGTTTTTAATGAGGACCTGACTTTGGAGACATGGAAGTTGATCATAAGAAATTTCCACAAATCAGAACGTTTAAACAAGTCTCATGTTAGTCTACTGATGGCCATCAGGACGGCTGGAAAACATCTGTCCGTATTTGTTTGTATATCAATGAAAACAAAGTTTCTATTACAAATCCAGGAACTGACTGCTCCTTTGAGACCATACTCTCACATGTTGCTCCATTAACATATATAATGTTTATGTTATGAACTTGGGTAAATACAAATTCAGTATTGTGGATGAATTAACTGTTCCCCACTATACTGATCTGATCACTGGTAAAATCTTGTTCATGCTCTCAGTTAAGGTTGGAATACCATACACGATTTTTTACTCCGATTTACAGCTGGAAGAGTCGATGCTAGTTGCCTAATGTTAAAATCTGCACAGATTTTAAAAGTCGTGTTGTATATTCCAGTCTTTACTGGTCTACCATGCTTTGGTGTTGCACATTACCTGTAAACGTCTTCTGGGAACACTGTACAAACTACTGGCATATGCTGCAAGGCTTAAATTGAGTGAGCCCTTCTAAACTTGGCGTCTGTGTACTTACCTAGGGCTGAGTTCAGCTGACATCTGACCTGGTCAACAAAACATTATGTTTGAGTTCCAGCCACAGTGCTTAACCTGGGTGGAATGAAGTTCACAAACATTAGAAGGGGTCACATACAGGTGCATCTCAATAAATTAGAATGTCGTGGAAAAGTTCATTTATTTCAGTAATTCAACTCAAATTGTGAAACTCGTGTATTAAATAAATTCAATGCACACAGACTGAAGTAGTTTAAGTCTTTTTTATTTCTTTTAACTGTGATGATTTCGGCTCACATTTAACAAAAACCCACCAATTCACTATCTCAACAAATTAGAATATGGTGACATGCCAATCAGCTAATCCACTCAAAACACCTTTTTGAAGGTTTCCTGAGCCTTCAAAATGGTATCTCAGTTTGGTTCACTAGGCTACACAATCATGGGGAAGACTGCTGATCTGACAGTTGTCCAGAAGACAATCATTGACACCCTTCACAAGGAGGGTAAGCTACAAACATTAATTGCCAAAGAAGCTGTCTGTTCACAGAGTGCTGTATCCAAGCATGTTAAAAGAAAGTTGAGTGGAAGGAAAAAGTGTGGAAGAAAAAGATGCACAACCAACCGAGAGAACCGCAGCCTTATGAGGATTGGATTGGATTGGAGTTGAATTACTGAAATAAATTAACTTTTCCACAACATTCTAATTTATTGAGATGCACCTGTAGTATATATTTCTTCAGAGATATCACCATTCGATGCATTATAAATGTAAGATCTTAATGCTGATTAATTATTTCAAATAAACCCAAATTCCATTTTGGATCCCCAAATGGTTCTTCTATCACATCACTATGAAAACCCTCTTTTGGGGCCTTTATTTTTAAAAGTGCATTGCTATGTCCATATCATTCATTGCTAAATGCTAAACTCTTAATTTAGGTGCTCTTAAATTAGTTTATTGTCAGATGGCAAATCATCCAGATTTACAGTCGGAAATATGATTCAGGTGAAGTCCAAACTAAACAAATTGAAGCTCATTCCCTGAGCATGAGTTCTCCAATTAGTGCTGGGGCATGTCGGGTCATCTGCATTCTCCAGCATTTCAGAGTATTTCCCACTAAACCATTATCATTTCAAGACCAGCTAATTGCAGCTTGTTGACAAGAATCACCCATTAATTTCTCACCTTAACAAAACGCTTCATCATGTAGACTTTTTTGGGCTGAAATATGAGAGCTTAAATGGACCGTGGTGAGGACTCTTGTGATGATAACAGGGAGAGCATGCTGATGAAGAATAAGAAGGACTCTTGTGGAGCAGGATGTTTTGTTCGGGACCAAAGACTTACAAAGATGTTTTGTCTGACACGGGATCTGTGCCCCTGATTTGTTGCATTGATTCAGGGAGAGGTATGAGTGCCTTAAGGCAGCTCAGCAAGTCTCTGAAGGGACAGGATGGGGTTTAAAAGCCCCCTGGTGAAAGTCAAACAAGGCTTTTGCCTCCCGGGTGGTCCTTCGTGGACGTTATTCTTCAGTACTTTAAGTAGGTCTCTCAGGAGTTTGCTCAGTGTGGAACATGGATTCTTCATCTTCACAGTCTTTTGTCCCTAAGCATGTACTCTTGTCTTAAAAGCACCAGGGAAATACAGAGGAAATAATTTTAGCTTAAAAATTGTGGAAAGACAATTGCATTGATGGGACTGTTGACAGATACTTGGTTATTTGTTCTTGCATGTTGATGGAAAACACAGTAATATTAACTTTTATAACTCAAAATGGGAAATGTAAAAGATGAACACAAAATTTAAGCTGGCTAAATCTGATCATGGTGCCCCAATATTTTCTGAATATTATATTAATATCAGTTTTCAGTCCTCAAATTTACCTGGAAGTGAATTGTTGTTTTTAAACCATTGGTTCCCAGGGAATTTCCAATGGATTTTTGGTTGTAGTTTTATTTTATGACATAGAGAAGATATTCATAATATTGCAAAATATTTAGGCCTAATATTTTAAATAACTGATGCTCTTTTGAACTTTCTATTCATCAAAGAATCCTAAAAAAAATACATATCATGGTTTCCACAAAAATATTTAGCAACACAACTGTTTTCAACATTGATAATAAGCATAGACTGCTGATAAACTGCTTACAATTCAGCTTTGCCATCCGCAATACATTATATCTAGAAATATATTAAAATAGACAACATTTATTTTAACAGAAAAACGGAAATAATATTTCACTACTTTCTTTCTTTCTTTCTTTCTAATGCAGTCTTGCTGAGCATAAACATTTCTTTCTACCACAATAAACTGATTTTGCCTACTTCACTAATCAAACAACAGTAACAATTTTTGGCAAGTCAGCAACAAAAACTAGCTTTCCAGTTTGGCTTACAAGGTGGCATATACAGCTTTAACGCTACAGTAGCCTACTTTAACCGCGTGTTTTGTTTCCCTACAGTGTATTGTAGGTAGATATTCTCTACTTGTGCATTTCGTCGAGAATCAGTTTGTAAATATTTTTTACAAGAATAAACATTTTTCACATTTCGTCTCAATAAATAACGGTGCAACATGAGAGAATTCGTGGGCAACCCCGGCTTGTGCTGTAACTCACAGCCAGTGTTGATTAAAAAACATATTTGTTGAGAGATTGAACAGCCGAGCTGTTTATGGGGTCACTGCACTAAAACGGATTTGAAAGAGTGGAGACCGTCGCTTCTCAGAGATTTTTCGGGGTCGGATTTCAGCAGTCCGTAGCGCTGTTTAGTGCTGAGACTGAGGCAGTCTTTGTTCAGTCAGTCTGAAGTGAGAGACTGGAGAGTCAGTCAGGAGGAGAGAAGTGAGAGAGGACAGAGAGAGAGAGTGGGTGACAACACTCTGGAAGGGTTGATATCCACGTTTTTGCACTAATATTATGCTCAAACTGCTGAGGAAAATGAAACTTTGGTAAGTGGATGGGATGAACAGATAGTTCATCATGCAAACAGTTGTGCATATGTTGTAGTGTATTTGCATTTAACATCACTGCATTCGTTTAGGCTCTTGTCGTGGCTCGTCGGTGCGCATCTCGCCTTGAGTTCTCGCTCATCTGCGCTTCATGTGATGGAAGGTAGGTGAATGCTTTTAAATATTTAGAAACACTTTTTAAGTCAACTTTTATTAGTGTATTAACATGGTGTACGCCACTGGGTTGCACTGAAATGCAAAACGAATTTTGCACAAGTATGTCAAAAGTGAGTAGCCTACAATACAGTTATATGAGGAGCTATTTCTATGACGTGACCCATAAAATATAACTTTAATTGATCCTGTAGAGTGTGTATTTTGGTTGATTTAGTCACATTCAATACTATATTTTACTTAAATCTAAACAGTTTTAAGATATCTCCACATGAAGTTTATTTGAGGTCATTTGACAAAGTAGTTTTATGTGTGAATGGGGAAATATTAGTGTCAGGCCAATATGATATATTTTTACAGAAAAAGTAGCAAATCTGACACAGTGTAGCTTTATGTGTTTGTTAAAGACTTGACAGAGTTGTATACACTCTTAAAAATAAAGGTGCTTCACGATGCTATAGAAGAACCTTTTTGTCTAAATGGTTCCATAAAGAACCTTTAACATCTGAAGAACCTTTCTGTTTCACAAAAGGTTCTTTTTGGCGAAAGAAGGTTCTTCAGATTATAAAAAGATAAGAAAGAGATGGTTCTTTAAAAAAACCTTTGACTGAATATGGTTCTTTCTGGAACCAAAAATGGTTCTTCTATGGCATCGCTTGAAGAACCTTTTGAAGCACCTTTATTTTTAAGAGTGTAGGCCTACAGGTAAGATGATGACTGAGGTGTCCGTATGCCACCATGCATACTTGATTTGATATATTTATTATACTTATAGATTTTTATTGCTGATTTAGAATAGAGAGCATAAAATGAAACCAGCCTTTCTTAAGCTTTAATGAAGGGCTTTACTTGTAGATCTCATGATCATTTATGGTCACTTGGCAAACTTCTAATCAGATCTTAAAATACCTTGGAGATGAATAACTTTATTGAGTTCATATGTGCATGTGATTTCAAATTTAGATAGATGTCTATTTCAGGTATTTGTCCAATATTCAAATTATATTATAAAGCAAATGTTTCTGTTGTTTTATTTTTGGTATAAAGTTGGTGTTTTTGTATGTTTAACTCAAAATTACATTTTTGATAAGTGGACGAGTAGAGGAGATGCACTGTGACATTTTAATGTTCTCTCCTCCAGGCTTAGACATTGTGATTATCTAAACACTGTCTTTGTACTATGAGTTTTTTTTTTATGCTGTAAGTGTGTAGGTTTAAAGGAACTTTGTGTGTCAGTCCTAAGGAATCACTTGCAGAGGTTATAGTGCATCTGCTCTACCAACCATTTAACAGGATCCTTATAAAGAGCAACGTGTGTCTGCTTGTCATCAGGTGTGATTTGGCTGCCTAGAGATTCAGAATTAGGTGACATGCAGTAAACGTTATGTTGTGTGATGAGCCGAGTGTTGTCGTTCATTGTTTGTGGGCACCAGTAGAACAGGCCGGAGTGGGCAGGTGACCTCTCTTTTAGATATATTGTTGCGTCTGATTACATTGCTGTCCAAAGCTTGGAATAGTTTCATGGCCTGCATTTTTCAACACACTTATGTGCTCAGACGTCTGGAGTGGCCAAAAATTGAGGGATAAACTGTTAGAATAAAGTAAATCCTTCATATCCTCTCTGTGCTTGTTAGTTAATAAGCTCACTGTCTTCAAAAGGCAATCATCCAAACAGCATGACAGCCATGTAACTTGAGATGCTCTCCACTGACCTGAAGAGCTCCATCAGTCCGACTTTTTTTGTGAACACTCATTGTTTGGTTATATTAGCCCATAACATCAACTGATTGTAATGTTTGCAGTTTTTAATGTGAAGTAGTATAATTAGTATAATCTGCTGTTAAAAAGTACTATTGTGAAATATTATTATTTAAGATAACTTTCTATTTTAATCTATTTAAATTGTCATTTATTCCATGCAAAGCTGAATTTTCAGCATCATTAAGCCAGTGTTCAGTTACACGATCCTTCAGAAATCATTCTAATATGCTGATTTGGCGCTCAAAAACATTTCTGATTATTAGCAATGTTGAAAAAAGTTGTGCTGCTTAATATTTTTGTGGAAATCGTAATACTTTTTTTTGGATTCTTTGATGAATAGGAAGTTCAAAAGAACAGCATTTCTTTTTTTACATTTGATCAATTTAATGTATTTTTCTGAATAAAAATATTAATTTCTTTAAAAAATATATTTGAAATATTATCTTACTGACCCTGCTGTAGAACCTGTTGTAGTGGTTGGCTTTGCATTTGTTACCATAAATAACAGATTCGTGTTTGCTGGGGGTTGTCACTTTATTTCTACGCAATAGTGTAGAATTGAACATTAATCAAGATCAATATTGTGTTATATTGTGTTAAATATAGTTATTTTGTGTTAACTAAAGTATTACCAATTTGATGGTAATATGTAGCTCTCAAGAATATATCAATAGAAAATTACACTGAAATCTGATCATTGGCTTGATCAAGTCCTCAGATAAAAAGGGCTAAATTAATAATAGAAAAAATAAGCATATTCAAATAAGCTGCTTAACATGTGCTTATTTTGTGAGTGAAAGCTAAGAACACTAAGAAAAAGAGAGAGTGTGAGATGCTGTTGTATCCGCATTCTGTTCATGATTTTAGGTAAGTTTATTCGACCTAATTTCTCTTCCAATTTGGTTATGCTGAATAGTGTTTAGATCTCCTCTTCTGGAAGCCTTTATATATTAAAATCGCTGATCTATCCCATATACCTTATAATGAAGGTAAGGTTAAAAGTAGGCTACTAATATAGTAGTAATAGAATATTTGTTAGCAACGGTCTAACTTTTTTAGTTACTAACTTTTTTAGCTACTGATAGCCAAATACTGTTTTCTGTTTACCTTTGAAATAACACTGATATCCCTTAAAGATAAGTTGAGTTGTTTCATATTCTGTATTTTTGGTATTTGAGCCAAAAAAAGAGACTTTGAATATGTTATGTGTTGTGTTTGAAGCTCAGCTTCAGAACTGAAACTATCTGAGGAGTGATCAGACACTCTTTTTTACACAAAACTAATCACCGAATTCTTTTCAGCATGAGAGTTGCATCTTTTATGGAGATTATTGAAGTGAAAGCTAGTTCAGTTGCTGCAGTTTGATTCATTTCTGCACTGCTCATTGCTCATACATGACTTTATCTTGTTACTGATGTTGTAAGCTGTGCAAAAATGGTCATTTGTATTTGTTGTGCTAATTTATGGATTCATGTTTGCTGCGTTTGTCACTTTATTTCTAAATTCTTCATATTGGGAGAAAGGAACCAGAGTATGTGAGCGGAGTGGATCGGCAACAATTTCCCCTCCACGCTCCAAGCATTCAATAATCACTCCGCTCCAGGTTCACCATTTCCCACTCCCGCTCCACTCCTCGCTCCACTGATCAGAAACATCGCTCCCCCTTCGCTCCATGGCTAAATTATTTCACTATGCTTGAAAAATCAAAGTTCTGTTCAGAAATGATATTAAACGAAAAATAAATGCATAATACTAAAAGGATAGTTTTAACATGGTTTATCGGAACACTACAATTAGCCCAAGTCCATATTAAATTAGTCTACCTTCGAGCTCTTCCCTGCTGCGAGAACACCTGCCTGGGAACCCCTCTACATTTAACAAAGCTGTCATATTGAAAGTGTCATTTTTAGCCAAGTGGCAAGTGAAATATGAAATATAATGTTTGTATTATTGTTTATCTACCATTTTTGACTGATATGTGATCATTGTTGTGGTTTGTGGCTTATGCATGCCAAGCTTTGCTCTATGGGCTCCGTTTGTTTCCTCAAAAAAATCCCTGGTTTGATCCTTCTGAACAAAATACTACATGAGACCAGATCACCTTAGATGAGTTAGTTGCATCTGTCCTTTGTTTCCTTCATCAAGTCAGATACTGTAATATGCTAAAAAGCACATTGACCCTAAAAGTGACTTCATCATTGTACAGGAAGTTCCGCTCCACCGTTTTTCTGATATACAATACATCCATTTAGCCCTTACAGTGATATATTACACACATTGGAAAATTCACAGCATGGAAAAAACACATCAGCCCTCCAGCCCCCCAGACCAGACCAGGGTCACACTGAGTTTGAGAATGGTCTGAATGGACAGCCGTTGTCCACTGTTGTGTTTTCTTTCTGTGTCACCTAACTAGTAACTAGGGCTTGTCAACAGTGTGCTTGATTACCTAATTTCTACAGACAGTCAGTCCTGCACACACTGTAATCACCCTGAAAATAAAGGTATGCATGTTAGTGTGAGTTTGCAAGTGTGTTTGTATATGAAGTCACAATAGGGAGTAAAATCAGTAGCACCAAATAAGTAAGTAAATAAATAAATATTTAATGTAGGCCTAAATAAGTAGGTGGTGGTATATTCTTTAATGTTTGAGTCTAATATAATGTGATTTTGCAAGTGTGTTTGTAGGTGAAGTCACAATGGGGAGAAGACTTGCTACACATATTATTTGTTGTGTTTTGTTTACAGTTAATAAATAGGGATGCACCGATATGAAAATTTTGGCCGATACGATAACCGATAATCCTTTATTTTTGAAAGCCGATAACCGATATGTTGGCCGATAAATCTATATCCAAATTTTTATATACTTTTTGAGAGCCTGATTACAAAAAAGGTCTCATCATTTAAAAGCCACATCCCAAACACTTCAATATAAGCAGCCTAGTTTGAATGGTGTATGTTTTAAAAATATTTTTACTCTCCCAGTACCAAATTTAGTCATAAAAAAGTCTTACAAATAAATAATGCATAAATAATGCAAACAAGTCACTGGACATCTTTACACGTGTAAAGAATCAAAATGAATGCGCCATAGATCAATAAAACGGAATAGCCTCTGCACGGACAATAATGAAATGATTTTAATTACTAAACCATATTGCTGATGAAAATAATAGAAAAATACAAGTGGTTGTTATTATTAATAATGTATCAATGATTTTGAAAAAGTAACAAATTAATACCACTGTTTTAAATAGCAGCTGTTTGAGCTGCGCGTGCTGAAGCTGAAGATCTGAATGAGCATGGTAAACTGAAGCGTTTTGCTGGGAGCTTATTTAATTCAAGGAAATGCATCTTGAGATTAATATTAATACAATATAAACATAGTATTACAACTTATATATGTACAAAATGATGCAGTTATTGCGTGCTATAGTCAGAATGTGTGATCCTGTTGTGGATGCGCTCTTCCCATAACAACGCGCTGAAACACGGCAACTAAACCCATAGAATTCACAACGTTTTATTATAATAATGTTCTCATTAGAATGTTATATACACAACATTCCCAATCTTAGTTATTAATGTTGTGCACTGCTGTTTGTGTTTATCACCGGTAAACTGAAGCGCTATTTTAACTTAACCAAACGCATTCTTTATGAGATAAATCAGATATACATCAAGTAAACACATTATTACAACGTACAATTGCACAAAAGGCTGCAAACGAACAGCGCGCATCTGAAGTGTCTCTGAAGGAAATAATGCATTTTTTATCGGCTTTAAGATATCGGCCAAATTTTCTTATTGGGCCGATACCGATAACAGAAAAAATGAGCATTTATCGGCCGATACCGATATAAGGTGGCCGATATATCGTGCATCCCTAAAAAAAACATTCGAATTTAATTTTGTATCATTTACACCATGTTTTCTTTAATATTATTATTGTTTTGTTTCTATATCTATTAAAAAATTATTGTTTAAATAGAATTTAAGAATTCTGCCTTATCCGATAATATTTATTTATTTAGTGTAAATGATATACTTAATAATAAGATTAAATACTAGTAATAATATCCCTTGTATTATTAATGTTATTGTTATTAATAATTCTTATTTGTTTGCTAATTCAAGAATTGTTATTTATATATTTATTTATATAAAGTTTTACTTTAACCATATCTATCTATATCTGTCTGTCTGTCTGTCTGTCTCTGTCTGCTGATTGTTGTCCTGTATTTCTGTCTGTCTGGCTGTCTGTCCTGTCCTGTCTGTCTCTTTCTGTCGTCTGTATCCTGTCGCTGGCCTGTCTGTCTGTCTGTCTGTATGCCTGTCTGTCTGTCCTGTCGGTCGTCTGCGTCTGGTCTGTCCACTGTCTGTCGTTCTGACTGCTGTTGCACTGTCTGCTGTCCGGTCTGTCTGTCTGTCTGTCTGTCTGTCTGTCAGTCTATCTGTCTGTCTGTCTGTCTGTCTGTCTGTCTGTCCTGTCTGTCTGTCTGTCTGTCTGTCTGCCTGTCTGTCTGTCTGTCTGTCTGTCCGTCCGTCTGTCTGTCTGTCTGTCTTTCTGTCTATCTGTCTGTCTGTCTGTCTTTTTTTCTGTCTGTCTGTCTGTCTGTCTGTCTGTCTGTCTGTCTGTCTGGAGCTTTAAGTTAAGAGCTTCGTTCAAGGGCACAATTGCTTGCTTCTTGAAAGTAACCCTCCAATGAGCTTTAACCAATATACCACAGCACCCACAAGTATGTCTCTCTGGGTTAATATAGTCAATACTCTGCTCCTCTAATGATGTCCATTAGGTTGGTTGTCAAATATCATTGGATTTTTCTTTACTCTCAGAGTAAACCACAAATATTCAAAATCAGGCACATTTAAACCAACTGTAATATTAAAGGTCATTGCACACTGAGTCCAAAATGTTCGCACGCTAAAAATATTAAGTATTAACATCAGTCTTGGTCAGTCACAAACCCTGTATCCCACATCAAAACATTATGTTCATTTACTATGGTTTATTTACAGTATTTAACATTATTTTAAATCCACGATCACCCCAAAAAACCTTTTGAGGACCGCTTGTACTCTTTCTATGAAGGAGGTCATGTGCCGAATAGAGGACTTGTCCTCCATGGGAATGCAGTTTAATGTGTAATGTGACTGGTTGGGGGAGGGTGCAACCTCGCAGGTACGTTCGACATTAGAAAGATGGGAGGATGTGCAAGGCCTGGAAGGCCGACTGCGCTCGACAGGGAGAATGATAGGAATGTGACACATGAGTGACCCAAGGGGAAAAACCACTCCGCGTCATTGGGTGACGTACATGTGTGGCCGCCTGCGACAGCATTCTATCGATCAATCTACTGCCCCACCTGAGTGCAGAGCCGGTCTGACAGCCACAAGGCGAGATCAGAGGGACTCGCCAAGATCACAAGAAGATCACTAAAAGGACTGAAACTCCCTAAAACATTACCTGCAGACTTCACCAGTACATATGAGAAGGAGTTATAATGTATAGCATTTCCTGCTGTTGCCACATTCATGCTGAACTCCTGTTCATATTCGGATAGTTGTGTAAAAGCTGTGATGTTTTGATGTTATACCATCAGTTAGTTCCATAGCAGTTCTTTAAGGTTATTTATTTCATGGTTTCATAGGGAAAATTAAGCAGTCAAATGTAATACAAAAAGATCAGTCACTGTAAACATGGATACAACTGAACATTTCCTGCTCTCAACAAACTGCAGTAAGCTGTGCATACTTGCATATCTATCACAAGAAAAAAGCGGGTGGGGGCTGATGCCATAAAGAAAACATGCATTAGACAGAAGCAGCATTGAGTGTGAGCTTCTCTCTGCTCTTATAGGTGTGTGAGGAGGTTATAATGACCTGAGTCAGAACGAACACTAGGCCACTGTCTGCTCGGACACAGCTCCTCCCTCCCACCCAACTGCTCAATCTGATTGGCTCAAAAAATTTACTTTCTGTGATGTCACACACTGCCTTATGTCATGTTACCAAAGAAAACATCCACAAATACATATGGCTGCAAGCCAAAGATAACTAGGCCACCAAAATATTTGGCAAGCTCTCGCTTTGATGTGGAGGTGACTGTGTTGCTGGGGTCTAGTTACCTGTGTACCTGATAAAGGGTTTATCTTATGGCCCATGATTTAAGTGAAGTAGTTCGCTCAAAGCAAGGGGCAGTGCTTACACTGGATATTTGGAGGAATTTACTGTAACTGTAATAGGTGGGTGGATGCATTAGATACTTGTTTCCACTACAGTTCATGCTTGAATTTTCCTGTGCTCTTTTTTATGTATATTTGCCATATACAGTGCCCCCAAAAAGTAGTCGTAGTCATATAAATGCATAAATTTCACTGTATTATTTTCTTTTTTCTTTTCTTTTCTTTTCATTTCTTTTCTTTTCTTTAATTAACTAAATTTTTATTTCAAAAGTGCACTTTACGACAGCGTCCATGTGGCATAAATGCTTCGACTATCTTAGCAACTTTTTCTACACTTTTTCTTTAAGACTGGTCATAACTATTTAAAGTCAGTTACATTAAAACATAGATTTGTCTCATTTAAATTACAAAGACAAAAGTATTTTGGATTGTGGATCATGTTCATAGTTAATGTCATGATCTACAGCCATGATTACTCTCTATGTAAACTTGAGGAGAACCAACTTCACACTTCCATTAAAAATCATCTTGACCAGTAGCTTAAAAGTCATTGCAAACATGTTTCAGAAAAGTTAAGGTAGTTGTAAGAAACAAATCGACCAAAATTGATTTGCAAATGGTGGTTTGTTATATGCATAACATTTAGTCACTTTTAAGTGTGACTATAGGTTCAAATAAATTTGGGGTCACTGTACAGAATCAGTATTTACTATCATTTAGCCAGATTTATATAAAGATGTCTTGCAAAACTACAGTCTCCTTTTTGTATTCAGCACCTCACAAGCAGCCAGCGCACAATGTTTGCTTTCCTGAGTTGTAACTGTGGGGTTTCTGCTTTCAAACGGTTGGAGAAGATGAAGATGTAAACAACTAATCAGACTACAGGCTACAAAATATTGTCTGACATCAAGTATGCTACTGCCCTCGAGTAACAGCCCATGGAGTCACTAAAAAAAGGAAAAAGCTGACAAGTGTGGACTTTACTGAAAAGCCTTTGGAGTGTGATTTTGATTTAATGTGGCTAAGCACTGTTTTTGTTCACCCACGAAGCCTCCTTCATTTTGCTAATTGATTACTGAAGCCTGGCTACTGTCAGCTCCTGTTCTCTCACTAGGGCTGATGCTAATCCCTCAGTACTAAAGCCCTCACACGAACTCACGACCAATCAGTCGACCACCACACAGATAGTAGAGCCAGTGTAGTGTTCAAACTCATAATTTGAGTATTTCAACACTTTACAAAGAAAGAAGTTTTGATTTCAAATGAGCAACAAATTGTTAGCATGTTGGCTAATCACTTTGTTTACATGTCTTTAGTGGGGTTTACAATTTTTTTGTAGTTTCAGTGAGTCTGTTTGAGTGAAGAAGTGGTAGATTTTTCACTGTGGTCGAGTTTCTGAAACTCACCACTAGGGAGAGCTGGATGATCACTGTTTGCAAAATCACATGTCCAAGTCCTGACATATGTAGTTAGTTAGACTGTTAAATGGGTTAAAATTGTATTCCATTTACAGGATGCTCACAAAATGTGATTTTATAATCAGTAGTTATTATTTTCTCAAAATTGTTTTGTATAGTTTTATTATTGAAAATCGCAATGCCTAAGTACCACAATACTGTAAGTGCTCCGAGAAGTTGAATAATGCAATAATTGACTATTAGACTATATTTGTTTCTGTATAATACTGGCTTTTTCAGTAAGAGAAACATAATGGAAATAAGGTGTCTAGCCTTTAATTTGTGTCTAGCTCTTAATTCAGGCTCTGGCATTTAGAGGACAGTACTGTCTAATTGCTCTATTAGGCATAATGCCCTTGAGTGGAGGCCATGGCTGCTAATTGAGACTTTTCAATAGACAAGAAATCCACAGTATTGCACAACTGATGGCTTTTGACAATAAACCAATTATGAATGTTGCTGGGGTACAGAAAAGGGAGTAGTGTAGTTGGTTGGATGGGAACACCATCTCTCCTGCTTAACCTTTGGGCCTCAAAGATCTCCTGAACCTAAAATAACAGGCTAACAGTTTGGGCTCCTTTTTGTTTACACAAGACTCTATAGCAAGTTGATCCTCTGTCTTCCTTATTTTTTACATTTACACTCTAAAAACTCTTATTTTCAGTTTACTGTAAGAGTTATACTTTAAAGCACCCACACACAACAGGAAGTCAAGTGCTTACGGGGATGAACAGGAATGTATAGAGACATCTGACTGGTAAATGAAGCAGCATATATTCAGTGGGTTTAAAGGCGAAAGGGCATTAACAGCATGTAACGAGTTTTAAATAAGATGTTTTTTAAAAAACATCTTCTGGTTTGACAGATTGAATGCAATATTAGCAGGAGAGTTATTTTTAGTGGGAATGTCCTTTTTGGTCCTTCTGTTCTATGTGAAGACACTGTCTTTCTTCTCCCAATAACCCTGTTTGTAAATAAACCCTAAACCATCTGCAACACTCATACTCCAAGCACCCTGTCACCTTTTTTTTTTTTTTGTTGTTTTTTTTTTTTTTTTATAAAAAACAAAGGTATCAGAACAGACTCTCTTTGTCCTTGTATTGATGATCACTGAGATGTGGAGTCTTGGCTGATGAATTTGGCTCAGTATTTCCATGCCCCGATTTTTCCCTCTGCTTGCAGAACACAAACTCCTAGTTTTCCCATGTTCCTGGACATGGAGGCCATCCAGAATATAATCGGCCCTCTGAGAGTTTTCTGATAACTCCATAATGTAGGGTAATGTTTTGAAAATACATTACTGTTTAAAACTTTGGGGTCATTTGGGGATTATTGTTATTGTTTGTTTTATTGTTGTTTTTTGAAAGAAATTATATGTTTTTTTTTCAGCAAAGATGCATTAAATTGATCAAAATTGACATTAAAGCCATTTATGTTGTACAACAGTGTTGGGGGTACATGCATTCCAAGTAATGTGAGTTACATAATTACTTTTTTCAACTAGCAAAGTAACGCATTACTTTTAAGTTACAGGAAAATATCTGAGTTACTTTTTCAAATAAGTAACCATTTATTGACTGACAGCTCTCCTGTTCCCACACTGAGATAAATCAGGAGTAAGTGCAGAGGTGTTGTGTGTGCTGTGCAAACATTGTTACTGTAGTTCTACAATAATTGTGAATATGCATTTACTCATCTCACTCGCACAAAAACCGATTCAATACTTCTTAAAATTAAAAAAACTGTGAAAAGCAAATCAGAATATTATGCAAACCTGCAATAATTTAATGTTAACACAAAAATCCTTTATGTATTTAATCCCATTTTATTAACCTTTGCTGTCTTTGCTGCTGACCTTCAATGATCCAATTCAAGCATACTAATAAGGAAAAATGACTTTAGATAAACATAACATTTGTGTTTTTTGTTTTATTTATTTGTGATTGAGAAGAAAATGTTGAACGTTCTTCTCTTGCATCCTATTCTTCATTCATTCCAGAATGGAAGCACAGCTGAAAGGTTTGTTTGAGCTTTTTGAATTCCTTCAGCCTGAGGCTTATTCATTTCAGGTCAAGCAACCCCAATGTCAGATGAGAAAAAGTAACACATAAGTAACATAAGGCATTACTTTCCATAAAAAGTAACTAACATAATCAGTTACTTTTCTAGGGAGTAACACAATATTGCGATGCATTACTTTTAAAAGTAACTTTGCCCAATACTGATTACAAAAGATATATACTTCAAATAAATGCTGCTCAGTGAAACTTTCTCTTCATCAAATAATGATGAAAAAAATGTCTCATGGTGTCCACAAAAATACTGAGCAGCAACTTTTTTTAAAAATTTGATAGTAGGAAGAAATGTTTCTTGAACGCCAAATCAGCATATTAAAATGATTTCTGGAGGATCGTATGACTGAAGTAACGTCTGCTGAAAATTCAGCTTTGTCATCATAGGAATGAATTACATTTGAAAATATATTGTAACACAAAGCATTACAATTGAAATAAGATTTCACAATATTACTGTTTTTACAGTATTTCTGATCAATAAATGCAGCCTTGGTGAGCATAAGAGACATTTTTCAAAAACATTACAAAATCTTACTGACCCCAAACTTGCTGATTTGGTGCAGTTCTTTATATTATCAATGTAGAAAACACTTGTGCTGCTTAATATTTTTGTGGAAACTGAGATACTATGTCAGAATTCTTTGATGAATAGAAAGTTCAAAAGTACAGCATTTATCTGTAACAACTTTACTGTCACTTTTGATCAATTTAATGCATTCTTGCTAAACAAAAGTTTTAATTTCACCATCACTTTCACATGTTGCATCGCTGCTCTATTATAGTACTTTTCTTATCTGCCTGAACTTGAACTGAATCGCAGTTGCACTGAAAATGCATCCAGCGTCCTTATGCCTTCTTATGGAAATGTGCTGCTCAGTGTGTCTTTACTTTCG
The DNA here is from genome assembly GCA_018155175.1 of Sinocyclocheilus anophthalmus. NCBI lineage: Eukaryota > Metazoa > Chordata > Actinopteri > Cypriniformes > Cyprinidae > Sinocyclocheilus > Sinocyclocheilus anophthalmus. The sequence continues at coordinate 165,979 of JADLZN010000144.1, forward strand.
CTGTATGTCCTTATAAGCTGAAGAAAAACATTTAGCAAGCTTTAAAACTTCATAGCTGCACACTGTTGTAAAATCTTCCATTTTTTTGCAAACAAACCACTTTGCCATGGGCTGAATCTTTGTCAGAGGTGGTAATTGGTGGAGGGGATTTAAGGAAAGGGCCGAGGTGGGGGTCAAAGGCTGTGCATTCTCCCTCTGTGTGTGCTCGACAATCCCATTATGATGGAGTAGAGGATCGGACATTTGGCTGCCCTGCTGAATACCAAAGTCTGCGTGGTGCGTGGGGTACAGAGGGGGTCCGAGGGGGTACAGAGAGGAGACGTGTGGGAGGAGCGATATAGCGTGTTCTGACGGTATTGCAACAGTGGACGACGTACGCTTATCTACCTCGCTCAGCCAAGCAGCATGGCGGCCCCGGTGCTGTCGCTGACCTGTCTGGTGCTCCTGAGCCTGGTCAGTGTCTCCTCTCAGTTCCAGTGGTTCAGGTTTCTATGGGTCCCAGAGACGACCTCATCTGCTCCTGCTGTCACTACACCTGTACCCACCACTACAGCACCAGAGGAGAGCACAGCCCCAGTCTTCCCAGCCTCCCCTCCTCAGCCCACAGAGGGATTCAGCAAAGTCAGAGCTAAGAAACCTCTCAGAATGTGGAAGAGTGGTGAGTGTCGGTCAGAATGATGGATGAGGGAAAGTAGGAAGTTTTGAATCTAAAATAATGTCTGCTGAAAATTCTGCGTTGCCATCACAGAAATAAATTACATTTTAAAATACATTGTAAAAGAAAACAGTTCTTTTAAATTCAAATAAGATTTCACAATATTTATGTTTTTACTGTATTTCTGATTAAATAAATGCAGTCTTGGTGAGAGACATTTGTTTATAAAAACATTGGAAAATCTTACTGACCTGACACTTTTAAAGTTTCAGTGTCTTGAGTGTTATGATCCTTTCAGAAATCATTCTAATATGCTGATTTGGTGTTGTCAATGTGGAAAACAGTTGTACTGCTGAATGTTTTTGTGGAAACTATACAAACCTCCAGGATTCTTTGGTGAACAGAAAGTTCAAATGCCTGCTTTATGAAATATTGTTTTTACACTGTGAAAGTCTTTATTGTCCACCTTGATCAATTTAAGGATCATTGAGTATTTCCTAATCTACACTTATTAAAAACATTATACTATAAGGATCTTGGTACCTACATGTCAACTAACTGTCATTAGAGTATTAGTAGACTATGTTAGGGTTAGAGTTAGGGTTAGTACACTGAAAAAAATAACTTGTAGGATTTACAAAAAAAATCTTCAATTTGCACTAAAACATTTTAAGTTAATTTTACTGCTACTGCTCTGTACAATCTTCTTACTATTGACCTTAACATTCATAACGAAATTAAGTAAATATTACATAATTATATTTAATTTCACATACTTAATTAAGTAAAATCTACTTACCTAAGTTAAATAAATTTAGCAAAGAAAATTAGCTTGGCCAGTAAAAGTTTGAGTAATTTGATTTTAACTTTGATTTTACCTAATTTAGCACCTAAATTAACCATGCTTTTAACGTGAATGTGAATCAGGAACATCTAAGAAAATAATACAATAGATATCATGTACACATTATATATACATAATTAATGCAGCGCTCATCCGAACACAGAGACTTCGATACTTGGTACACAATACACAATGACAGTATCTGTGGTTAGTTTTTGAGAATATGAATGTCATTTTGAGTAGAAAATAAACTCTAGATGTAACAAAATCACAAGTTACTAAACCTAACAACAAAAGCAAACATAAAAGTGTAAATAGAACTCGAAAACAGTGAAAAATGTAACCTTTTTAATTATTCATGCCCCAGTGCATGATGGGAAAAATCAAAAAGTTAGTAGGTCCTTACTTGAAAGGGTTCATATATGTGCTAAAAATAACATAATTTTGTGCATTTGGTGTAATGAAATGTGTTTATGCGGTTTAAGGTTAAAAAAACATTATTTTCCACATACTGTACATTATTGTTTCTCCTCTATGCCCCGCCTTTCTGAAACTCGTCGATTTTTACAAAGCTCATCAGTCTAAAAAGTGAGTTGGTGCACTGATTGGCCAGCTATCTAGTGCGTTGTGATTGGCTGGATACCTTAAGCGTGTGACAGAAATGTTATGCCCCTTACCACCATAGTATTGTTTGATGCTTGCTTCCCGGCCGGAGCGACGAGAACAAAACATTAAAACCCATTACAAACGGGGCATTTGTTGCATCCAGTGGGGACATATTTACGGATTATAATGAGTTATACTGTCTTTTTATATGCTTGGCATTGCATCACGCCTCGTAAACATAAAACCAGTCTGCATTTGTGATCGGAGAAATGACACAACAAAGCGCTACTCTACACTGCGCAAACTCGCGTTTGAATCGTCAGTGGCAAATTCTTTATATATAAAAAATTTACTTACAGTCTGTGAGTAAGAACAGCCGTCATTGTAGTCTACTCTACCAGGATCAGGAAACAGTCCTCATAAAATGCGCTGGACACATCTGATTATTTGGGTTGAAGTGTTCTGGATCAGTGTTGTAAATACATTTTAACCACTGATTTCTAGTCGTGTCTGTTGTTGGAAGGTCAAACAAAGTAGTTTATTTTTCACAACGAAACACAGCGTCACACAAGGTGGGCTAGAGTGAGCGGCGGCCGGCAGACTAGAGTGAGCGGCGGCGGGTGGGCTAGAGTGAGCGGAGGCCGGAGGGCTTGCGGCAACCACATATGACGAACCCGGGCTAGACTCCGCTTTGTCCACGGTGAAAGCCGATCCACAGCACTAAGTTGATGTATTTTTTCAGCGACCAGCACGGATCAGCTCTAGCATGACGAAGCAATATCGTCCTCTTTTGGAAGACCAAAACAAATAGTTTTGCTTTCACAATGAAACACAGCGTCTTCATGACATGGCAGCGGCGGCAACAATACTACAGTGAGAATAAAAGTTAGCCTTCTTTCTTTCTTGCGTGAACATTTGGGCCGCATTATACAAATATTTCCACATAGTGACCTAGACATGTGGGGGCGTGTTAGAAACGAGCCGTTTTAGGTAGGCGTGGCAGACTCTTAACTTTCATAAAGAATATCTATTTGGATTTGAGACTTCAGTCTTTGCAAATTTACAGATCTTCTTTATGCACCAGGCCCCTTGTACACTCCAAAAGAAAGGAAAAATTGAATCCCATCATATTGACCCCTTTAATTTTATAACGTTTTTGTAGTCGAATTTAACTCACAACAGAAATATGAATAATTAACCATACCTAGTTATAATTAACTATTCATATTTTAGATCCGCTGTAGATATTTAGCTGACCTCTCAGTGTCAACTGTCTGTCAGTTCTAAGAATGTTAATTTCCTGGTTAGGGGAAATAACTTTCTTACTGTTCAATTCTATAAGTTTGTAACGTAAATGTGCATGATTATTGACTCCAGTTATGAGCAAACAATGAAACACGTCAAGTGTGATACAAGTAAGTTTTATTAACTACATAAACCTTAAAACTAGTCTAACAGACTACATAAACACCTAAACTGGTCTAACATCCTACATACCCATATAACTGGTCTAACCTACAGAGACACACACACACACACAGTTGGTATATGAAAGGGTTAAAGCTTAACTCAGTACAGAAAGAGACATGAGGAATGACATTTATGGAACCATTTTGCGTATTCAGCAGATCTAAGCCTGAGGGATACGTCATATTCTGAGTTCAAACACACCTTGTAAAAAGGTGTAACTGATACTTAATGTATCAATTAATAATACTAAGTTTGATACTTGTGAGTCTCGTCTGTCTGAAAGAGATTCTTGATGCAATCTTAAGGTTTTCAGTTGATCTTTGCTGAATTTGGGTCTATGAAAAGAACCAGTTTGAGTCAGAGTCACTTGATGAATGGAATGGACTAGGCCGAAGAAAGGCCTGGCACATATGCTTTGGTATCCTGAAGCGTTTTCCTCACATCTTCATCTTTGCTTCTGACCGAACCACCGACTGGGGCGGTTCTCTGGAGTGTGGCCTTTAAGTCGGAAGAATCCCCGCCTTTCCAAGATGGGCTTGTCCCAGGGTAGAGATGGAAATTTTCCTATGCGGAGTGGCAATTGCTGGAGTTTTATGACTCTTTGTGTGGAAACATGGACTTAGTATCTGGAACTTGAATCGAAATACTAAAGATTCTCAGGACACTAATATGTTGCCTATGTATCAACATATAATATACAATCTTGTTTAGATCATCAGAAAGCGAATTCATAGATACTAACCACTGTATTGTAAGGTATAGACTTAGTGACATGGATTTATCTAAGCATGAATAAAAGATTCTATAATACAACGATTAATACAAAACGCAGAATAACACAATGGCCTGAAGATATGTTCTTCAATCAAAGAAAGGTTTCCTATAATTAATTATTAGAATTCCATTTCCTGCTCTGCCTATTCTATGGGGACAAGCGTGTTTATCCTACTCACGTTCGGGGGAGTCATTAAAACCAGCGATATCATGATATTGTCATGGTGACCAAGGTGGGGAGGTGTTCCAGCAGAATCCTGGCATCCAGTTTATTGGGTTAGGGGACTGTGACGATTTGTTAATCTTATGAATAATTGATTTGTTAAATCAAATTAAAATTAGTGTGTCAGATTGGTCGAGACGCTACAGTTTATATTTATGCTTTAACTTCTACAAGCTTAAATTGAGTACCAATATAGAATTTACTTTTTGTTTTTTTTAATTATTGGCTGAACTAACTTTTTCATATAGCAATTACATTTGTTTTTCTGTAGTATTTACTTCACCAAATAATAATTTTTATCAGTAAGTAGAATAAGTTGACATGTAGTTGCAAAGCTTCTTATTGTCAGCAGAATGTCTAAAGTGGACTATCGAAATTAGTGTTGCCATATGTTTTTCCAGCAGGAGAGATTTGCATATGTAAGATGTGTATCATTACCGTCTTATGAGTTTTAATTTATCCAAATGTAATTTGGGTTTAGCTGTGTGTTTGGATCATTACTGAGATTATGGTTCACCCATGAGGCTAGCAGATATTAAAGTGCCGCTTAACCCTGAATGGTTTCTAATTGTGCTATGCCGTTGTGTGAAAAATATCAGCCTGGTGGTGTTCAGTGAGCCCACTTTTCTCTGAGAATAATGCTAAATCCCTATCACATGATATTATAATAATAGGATTAGGAGCAGGAGGTATTTGGGAAATTGGGGTCGCTGATGGAGCATCAATTGCAGGTCCACCTGCTGATTACAGACACAAATATGTGAAATTAACCCTGGGGTCCAAACGTGTTTCTTAATTAATATCTCATTCATGCCATTACTTCATGCAGTCACTGAAGTAATTGTCTCTTCAGTGCATTTGAATGTGATATGAGTGTTGGTCAGAATGAGAGAATGAAACTTTGGTGAAAAGCCATTTTCATTGGTGAAGACACAAACATCCTCATTGACTGTAATGTATTTAGTTTCTTTGAAGATTTCATAATATATTTTTGTAATGAACCATCTGGAGAGATGTATTATACACGCAATTTTACTCTTTGTCTCTTCACAATATTTGAATGTGATTTGCAGTATACTGTAGTAATTTGTTTTTTCTAATCTTTAAGATAGTTAGTTGCTTTGCACTACTGTGTATTTTCAGCACATACTTCCATGACCTGTAATTAATTTGATATGAAGAGAATCTTCTCTCTGCTGTACTGAATGCTTAGCTGAGTTATGAAAATCTTTGTTGTCAGACAAACAGAGAGTTAGCTAGAAGCCCTGCAGCCCTGTAGAGCAGTTTATTTGGCATTTTACCTCATTATTATCATTATGACTCGTGTCAGATTGAAACGGCAAACATTTCTGAATGTTGTCAATATGAGGAGTCTTTGGCATTGACTTTGGCATGAACTAATGGGAATGTTTTACTGTCTTCCTAATAATACTATGATACTAAGATAAATTCCTAGATTTTTGCTCTTGTAGATGTAAAACGTGCTTTCAAAATCTTTGCAAAGAGGCTGTATGATGCAACACCTTGTTATTGAAATATACTTAAGGCATTCAATGAAACTTTTCGACATTTCAATGAAACCTGAAACCTATGGTTTTCAAACCTGTTTGAGTTTTCAATAAAAAATTATGTCACAGTTCATTAAAAGATTAAATGAAACAGTTCAGTGAAAATTCAGTTCAATAAAACCATAAAAAAATAATGAAAGCATCTCATATTCCAAAATTGTAAGTCATCTGAAGCCATATAATGTATAAAGTTTTACATTTAAGTTCTTTATTATTGAACATACTGTAAGGAGGGAGAAATTACCAATGAAGCACAATTTTCTGTCTTGTTTCTCACATAAATATTTTTTTATCTTTTCAGAAGTCTTGGAATACATAGCATGATTCATATGGGCTGTGTTCAACAGAAGAAATCAAATTATATTAGTTTGCCTTGAGTTGAACTCCTTTTTGGAGCACTGTTTCTTTAATAAACATTAATTGAAACAATGTATTATAATTTTTTTATATACATGAAAAATATGTGTGTGAAGAACCCTGTTTCTGATCTTCATCGCAACACTTTTGTCTTGTTCAAAAGTTTTTAGACTGTGTGTTCATGTATTATTAGGAGAGACATGTTTTCATGTATGTGGGAAGGGATTTTGGGACTGTATATTGTCCATCATTTGAATGATTCCCCCTGTTACTGCATGTTTTCTTTCAGAGCGAGGGTCCAAGGGTCACCTGGTCCTGACTGAGCTAGTTGGTGTTCCTCTTCCTCCATCTGTGTCCTTCATCACTGGCTACGAGGGTTTCCCTGCTTACAATTTTGGGCCTAATGCTAATGTAGGTCGACTGACCCAATCCTTTGTACCTGAGCCCTTCTTCATGGACTTTGCCATTATTGTCACCGTCAAGCCCTCCAACTCTCGAGGAGGGGTTCTGTTCGCCATCACAGATCCCTCCCAGATGATCGTCCACTTGGGCTTGGCGCTGACGCCTGTGGAGGATAAGACCCAGAGGATTGTACTTTATTACAGCGAGCCAGGGCTTGCAGACACCATGGAGGTGGCTTCCTTTAAAGTGCCTGATATGACACAGCAGTGGTACCGCTTTACGCTGACGGTCGAGAACGAGGAGGTTCGGCTCTATATGGATTGTGAGGAGTACCACAGCGCCCCCCTGAAGAGAAGCCAGCAGCCCCTTAGCTTTAAGCAAGGCTCAGGTATCTTTGTGGCAAATGCGGGCAGTACTGGCCTGGAGAGATTTGTGGTAGGTCACCATTTTACATTTTTTCAAATCTCAAAAACCTTTTCCTAATGGGCTTTATCATTTATCAAAGTTTAAACACCTCACAAAACAGAACGAAACGTAAAAGAAGAGCTGAAACCATATTGCCTTGAGCATATGTACCTTCAGTAAATCGACTGGCTCACACTGAAAGACAGTTTTATCATTTATCATTGATCCATGATCAAAAATGGCTAAAGGTTATTCACAGCTACCTGGAACAAAGAAAGAGTGTACAAGTACAAACTGTTCAAAAGAGGCAGTGTGCTTTCATTCTGATAATGTTTACTGTGATTATAAACTGACATGGATGGTATATTGACATGACATTTCAATTTATTGGCATCAGTTGATATTGAATTATGCATTGTCATTTTCCCATTTTTTAATGCTTACATTGCCTTCGCTATAATCTTAAAGTGAATGTTTAAAAGCATTAATAATACTGTTAAATTTAATCTTTAGAACATTTTATGTTAAATATAAATTTCTCATACTATAAATTATAACGTTGTGATGCCTAAATTCACTTTTAGATTTTAGTGTTTTATTTTTATATTTGTTAATGGTCTATTTATTTAGGACAAAATAGTACAGAATTTAATTTTGTATTTTTTAAATTTCTATTGAAGCCCATTTCTGATCTCATAGAATAAAAGCAGATTTATTAAATAAAAAAATGACATAAAAAGTCTGATTTAGTACTTAAGTTATGAAAGCCACAGTTAGGAAATAAAATGTCAAAAATTGTGAGATAAGAAGTCATAATTGTGACAAACCGATTTCAGCCAATTATCGGTGCATATCAATGTTTTTAATGTTTAAAATATATGATTTAAAATAATATCTATATGTTAAAATACATAATTTTGAATGTATAAAATGATAAGATAAAACATTACCGTACAAAATCATTAGTTGACTATAAATTAATTGTTCCCTAATTTATTCACATTCTACAACACCCACCATACCAATTTTTTTTTATTTTATTTTTTTTATATTTTGATTCTGACAATGTCCTCTGCCACATAAAAACCAATTCCATGAGATTTTGTCTCATGTGTTGGTGTGTTGTGTTTAGGGAGGCTTGTTGTCATGAAGAAGACTTCAGGAAGGTTGAATCCTTTGTGTTAAGTGGCATGCTAGATGGGCCTCCTTCAAGGAAAGAGAAGCAACTAACAATGAAACGCTCACCTACAGTACTGTACACATACAGAGAGAAATAATGCTACTTATAGACCTGGCTAAAACCCCATAGGTCCCAGGTTCAGACTTGCAATTACTGTTGTATTCTCTTGTAAAGGCACAAGTCAGTTTTGTTGTTGAGATTTTATTCTCTCATGTCTCCCTTCAGAGGTAATACTGATGAAAATTACTGTGTTAATATGTGTTATCTGTAATGGTTGTAATTGAGTTTTGCTTGTCATTGTTTTATGGTTGTTTGGACTAGGATGTTTCCTAATGCCTTTAATAATGAAAGTAGCTGATGGCCGTCATAAATCTCAGCTGTACTTGAATGAAAGCGTGGCTAAAAGAACCCATTAAATCCTAATGAGTAAAGCAGGAGGTGCTTCATCTGAAAGCCTGCTGATAACTGAACAAAATGTATTACCTTCCCTTAAGCATTTCTGGCACATCACTGAGCGCTGGAAGAATTTGTGTTGCTGTACTCCTGAATGCTGTCTACTGCTGTTAGAATGAAAATAACAGAACAGATCTCCTCCTGACAGTAGTTTACAGCTCCAGGCAGCACTTGTGTGTGAACATGATTGCAGTGTGATTAACCACTTGGCATTCTGCAAATATACACAGCAGTCTTGTACACTAACAATTTGGTTTTGTTTTAAACGGCTGAACAACTAAACCTTTTCTTTCTCTGACTCTTTCTATCTCATTCTGTCAGGGGTCTATTCAACAGCTGGTAATAAAACCGGACCCTAGGGCAGCGGAAGAGCAGTGTGAGGAGGATGACCCCAGCGTGAGCGCATTTTCATTATCCTCTCTGTCTTGTTCATGTTATTTGTCTCAGAATATTATTACACTGTCCTTGGCTGTTTTATAGAGTAGTATGGCTGGCACTCCCTCTTGTGGTGGAGTTGCTGGTGACGCTCGTGATGTTTTGCAGTTGCAGGCCTCCGGGGACAGAAGTGGTGATGGTGATTATGATGAAGAAGAACATGGGAGACATGAAGTAATCTTCGGTCAGACAAATGTGAGAGAAGACAAAGAAAAGGTTTGCCAGAAGCACTTCATTGCACACATTACATTACATTTCTATTAACCTGATTAAATTAAATAAAAAAATATATATATGTATATCTATCAACCCAGTTACATAGTTTTGCCATGTAAATGTGTCTAATTGTTTTCAAATGTGCCATTTATTAAAGCCATACATTATCCAGGACCATTATGCCATTTACAGATTATATGTGTTAGAAGGATTCGCTTACAATACTGTTCAGAAGTGTTATTTATTTATTTATTATTGTTTTATTTTTGTTTTTGAAAGAATGCATTAAATTGAGCAAAAGTGTTATACTGATACAAAAAAAAATCTTTTGAATGTTGTTATTCATCAAACAATCCTGAAAAAAGTCACAGTTTCCACAATAATTAAGCAGCACAACTGTTTTCAAAATTGATAATAATAAGAAATGTTTCTTAAGCAGTAAATCAGCACATTACAATGATTTCTGAAGGATCATGTGACACTGAAGACTATGCCATCACAGGAATAAACTGTTTTAAAACATAAACCAATCTTACTGATGCCAAACATTTGACTGGTAGTGTATGAATAACTTTATAATGTATTATATATACAGGATTCATATAAAGTGCTTTCGGATCTTGAATTAATTTTTGACATTTTTTTTTATTATTTGCACAAATGCATAACATTCACAAATGAATAGATGAGCATGAAAGAAGAAATCGTTTTCATATTTGTTTGTCTTGTTATGTGTGTGTTTGTAGTCAATGTAATTATTTCTTTGTTGACATTATGCTGTATTTATCTTTGCCAAACAGGAAGCAAAGCGATTCATTCTCCCTCTAGGGAGTTGCGTTTAGTTACAATATTCAGAGGAATCAAAAGGGTTTAAATCTTCTGTTCTCTCACAGAAACACATTACAGAAAGAACATCATTTATGTATCAACACTGATCCACTGATTGCTGTTTTACTTTACTAGTGCACTTTAAATGTGAAGAGAGGCCTTTTTTAATGCTAAATGTATAGCTCACCCAAAGATGAACTGTATGTTTTGCTTTCTTGCTTGGAACACAAAAATGTTTTTGCAGAATGCTCCTTCTAATGAAAATGAATGGGGAAGGGAGTTGCTGAACTCCAAAAAATACACTATATACAGTATATAACACTCTAAAGCAATATGATAGCTTTACATTCAAATATATATTCAAACATGGCTCTCTAAAACATGTAATGGAAGGAGTGACGTTAATACCGATTGGTCACAAGAGACATGAAAACCACTTGCAAAGCTGCTGTGATGTAATGCATTGCAATGCATGACAGGACTGAACCAAGACAAATTGTTTCCCTGCCAGGGATTCACCAATTTCTACAGTCCCATGTTAATGTAACAAGTGTTCAGAATTAAAACTATAAATATGATCAAAATTATTAAATAAGTTATTGCAATGAAGTCCAAATAGCAATGTGTAAAGTTGTTGTGAAAATGCATTACATTTAATAGTTACTTTAAATATCAGAGGGCGCTTCAAGGAAAATAATGTGGGCATAGGAGTTCAGTTGACAAACAAGGTTGGGACCTCTGGTTTGAGCAATCTGACATGTTAACTCTCAACTCAACCAAGTTTATTCTAACAATGGAAGACGTGGGTCAGATAGGAGTGGTAGTAGTGTTTAGAAACCTGCTAGTCTGTGTGGTGCTACTACTAATTACACACTTTACCTTTAAAAAGTTTTATATAATTCCACACTTTCCTTTAAAAAGGTTTTATTAAAATTTACAGAAGCTTTTTAAATAAAATCGTTAGGATTTTAAGTAAAGATCATGTTAAATGAAGATATTTTGTATATTTCCTACCATAAATATATTAACACTTAATTTTTATTTTGTAATATGCATTGCTAAGAACTTAATATGGACAACTTTAAAAGTGATTTTCTCAATAATTTGAGTTTTTGGCACCCTGAAGATTCAAGAAATTTGCAAATAGTTGATTAGCCAAATTATTGTCTATCTAACAACAACCACATCAATGGAAAGCTTTTTATCAACTTCAGATTATGTTAATTAAAATTTTCCAATTGTATAGATCCATTCATAGTTCCAAAAAACGGACACGCTGAACTGGTGTGTGGTCCAGGGTCACATATATGTTGTAAGAATGTAATCAGTTGATGTATTATTGCTTGCAGACATATAGACCCACATATCCTGTCCAAGCTCCGCCCACTGTGTCACCTGACATGGACGAAGGGGAGTTTTCAGGACATGTGACCCCGATAGACGAAAGGCTGCTTAGAGGTGAGAGGACACTCTTTAATTAAGACAAAAAAAAATTGCTTTATTTTATCTATTTCGTGAATGTTTCATTTTCAGCAAATTACTATTAATATTGGTTGTTAATCCTTTCAGGGACTTATAAAACAGATGAAACAGGGGAGAGTACAGGGGATGTAAGTATTACACTTTATTTCCTGTTGTAAAAAAAACGGATACTTATTTTTGAATTAACTGACTTCTGTAGTACAGTATATGATAGTTGAAATGACGTAATAGTCCTGCATACTCAATTATAGAATTATAGTATCTCTTGAACTGTCTCAGAGTTCTGGCCAGGGGCTAAAAGGGGAGCGTGGAGAACCTGGACCTTCAGGCCCCCCAGGACCCCCCGGATCTCCTGGACCATCTCTCCCACCCACACATTCAGGTCAACCTGGACAGAGAGGCCCTCAAGGTCCAATGGGTCCACCAGGAAGACAAGGCAGACCAGGGAAAGATGGACAACCCGTATGATTATTTCCTCATGATGATGAGACAATATTGAATGTGCTACTTCTTCTTATTCTTTTTGAGACTATGTCTAACCTTTTGTCTATAAACATAGTACTATAGACCATTTCATGCCCTAGCAGCATAGATTGAGTGAACTAGAATTTTTTTATCTCTTGCCTATGTTTTGCAGGGACACAAAGGTGAAGAAGGAAAACCAGTGAGTAATAATTTGCTTACATATGGACAGTTTTAAAATACTGGTATGTGTACAGATGAAGGACAGTACATTCAGTACAGTGTTGCACAAAGTTTGTTGTGCACATATTACAATTGTTAATTTAATCATCCTTTTTGGTAGAACTCAAAATAAGGAACATATTTGATTCTTTAGAATTATAAGAACAAAAAATTTAGGTTGCACCTTATTTTACAGTACTACACTTATCTGTACTTACACTGTACTTCCTGTGGGTTAGGGTTAGGTTTACGGGTAAGTTCAGGGTTACCTACAGTAGTTATTACCCAGTTATTGTAATTACTAAAATAAGTACATAGTATGTAGACCTAAATGTACAGCGAACAGGAGTTAAGGAAGTCTCCAAAAATGCCGTAGGCAGGTGCTCAGAGATGACCAAGATGGACATTTCAAAATAAGACACCACACAGTTTCCTTTTTGGTCTTCTACATAAATTGAGAAAAAAGGAGAAAACGTAAAGACTTGAGTCCTTGCAATTGTGAAAACCAAAAATCAAAAATTAGGATTTGTAGTGAAAAAAACAAAAAAAACCCAAAGTAGAAAAACAAATTGTGGAAAAAAAAAAATCTTATGTTCTTTCCCTTGTACCTTGTGTATTTAACACTTACTTTGTATTCAACAAGTTTTGTATGCAAATCATCGGGACCTTTCACCACCCCAGTTTATGGGGTTTTTTTTTTTATAATTTGGCAGGGGAATTTGAGTTTAATCACATATTTAGAGCAGGCCTTAGCCATTTTTAACTTGAATGTGCTTCCGGAGTCAGCCACTTCCAGTTATTTTAGAAGTACAAAAACAGTCTGTTATACTGCTTGATGTTTCAAACAGGTATTTGTTATACTATTTTAATTATCACAATCATAAACACACTGGTTTGTAGCATGTTACTGCACTTTGTTATTCTACTAGTTATTTACCTTTACCTACAGCAGCTAAAGAATCAGATTCAGAAGAAATAATTTACTTTCAAGTTGAAAATAAGGAGGATAGAATGTAATAGAATTTCATGGCTTCATGTTTACATCTGTCTCCACTGATCTTAATACAATGTCTCTTTAATGCAGGGGCAGAGAGGACCTCCAGGACTTCCAGGATTACCTGGAGAATCTGGAGTCAAAGGAGAAAAGGTGAGGGATAATGCAGTTGTGCCAAACATGTCTCCCAAACATGTGATTATCCACAATGCCACAGTGCAACGAGAACATCCCGCTATGGCCTGTTGTTTTGCTTGTATTTCATTCGATTTACAGTAACTCTTTTTTAGGGTGATCCTGGGGTTGGTCTGCCTGGTTTGCCTGGTCCACTAGGGCTTCCCGGACCACCAGGGCCATCCAGACCAATTAAAGTTCCAGTGAGTATATTACACAAACTGTGTGGCTTTAAGTATTACTTCATATTGGGGGAAAATGCATTTGTTTCCAAAGCATGTGATTTGTAACTGCACTGTTTCTCTGTTCAAAAAAACCATACATCTCAATAAAATATCTCAATACGAAATCACTTAACACTATTTAGTGACTTTGTTGCTGATGGAATTAATGAATTCCTGAACCTTTTAAGTCTGCACCTTCTTAATCTCCTTTCCAATGGTAACCTTTCAAATTCTGGATTCAAAATGTGTGTTGTATTGTTTAGAATCTTATATGCCTCTCTTAGTAATGATTTTTCGTGCAAGGTCAAAAGAGATAAGAATGTTCCTTTATGCCCATGATTTTCATGGCTACTGTAAATCTTATGTAATAAGATGTCAAGTCACATTTATATATATATAGCAGTTTATACAATACCGCTTTATAGTAATAAACAGGAAAATACCAGGACTGATGTTGCAAAATTAATCAAATATGAGATAAATTCAGATTCTGCTGTAAAGCATCTCTAAAAAAACAATAGGTGTCGTTATTAATCTGAGTTCCAAGGTGGTTCAGTTAAGTTCAATAATAGTGCAATGTTGCAAAATTTTGTAGTATGAAAAAATAATGTCAATTCAGCTCAAAAATGTCTGCTGTGCACTTCCTGCTTATTAAGAAATATCTCCATTTGTTAATGGGGACAGGTGGATTGATGCTCTGGATTCTGGATTTGAAGGATGTTTGACATGGATACGACCGTCTTATCTCTTAGAGTGAAGGTAAAATCTGCCTGTGTTTTGAACTATTCTACAGTACTGTATGTATGGAATTTAAAACATTCTAGGGTTAGGCAATGTTTGTCACTATTAAAATTATAATGTGCCCAGCTAGGTCACTGGTCTCCAGGGCCTAAAGGGAAACCTGGGGCCCCCCTCCCCATGGTCATAAATGGGCCCTTAGGGACTTGGCTGCGGACCACCAGGACCCCTGGCTAAGGATGGCAGGAGAGTGGCGGGGGGCAAACTGGACCTTCGGGTGGAGTATGGGATCTCTCTTCAGGTTAAAGCAGATGCTGAAGAGAGGGGACTCCAGGTTTAACATTCAGTGACAATTCATATCTCATCTGCTTCTTCCTGTTGGCCCTGTCCTTCATATTACATATGAATGTTTAATGCACTCCAGACCAACTTGGAATGATAAGCCATGTAAAAAGATAAGTAACCTCAGACCAAGGGAGATAAATTATTCCTTGCCATCAAGCACTTGTTAAGATTTTACGTTGGCTAAGTGATGGTTGTATTCACGGCTTTTAGGTATTCTGGTGTCTTTTTCCTTACTCCGATTGCCCAGCTATTTGAGGACTGGGTTTAGTGCGGTCTGGCATGACTCTGGCATTGGCTACGGTTTTGGTAAGGACAAGCATTTGCCCTGGTGAGTTAAGGTCACTGAACCCGTAGTTTGGAAAAAAGAACAGAATTTGCTCTCAAACAATATTGCTTGGTCGACAGTTGCTGAATGCAAACTAAGATTGATTAGTTTAACATGTATTATTTTTTGCAGTATTTCTCAGTCAAAATACTTGCTATGGCTGTTACATCATCCCTTTTACCCTGAACATTATAAGCTAATAGGGGTTTGTTAAGATCCCTTAGAAGCTGTAGATATCTTTTGAAGGGGTTTCGTTTATGTGGGGAGTACAGATGTTATAGTAGAGGAATAATGAGTAGACAAACATCAAAGGTATTTTCAGTAAAAAACTTGTAGAGTTTGCACGTTTGAAAGGAAAAAAACAAACAGCAGGACCAAGGTTGGAAAGGTGATGAACACCACAGGTTGCCTTTAGGACAAAGCTTGAAAACGTGCTGCCTTTTTCTGATGTTGGGAGAAAAATCGTCGTTTTATTTGAAAAACTTGTCTGCTTGTATCACAGGCAATGGCAATTTTCATATTTTTTGTTTAGGAACATAACATAATAAATGGCTTAGGACAAAATAAAGTTAACACTCATTGTTATAGGGGTTAATATAATTTGTGTAGACTTCTGTTGAAAAAAAATCAAACAAATGTTGCAATTATCTTTTGTTTTTTTTCTTTTCCTTGTTTTCTTTTCTAGTTTGTATCTCAGTCTAGTAGTTTTGTTCAGTAGTGTTTAGTAAAAGCTATGGGTGAAATGGACTTTCAGACGTTCAACAAGAACAAATCATGGAAGCCTGTTTAGCAAGAGCGTCTGTAACCTAGCCAGTCCATTTGTTTGGTGTTTTAAGAGCAAGAGTCTTTTTGATTATGACTCAGTGCGCAAAGCATGGCAAGACTTCATCCGCGAAGAAGAAAAGCGGGTGAAAACTGAAAGTGAATAATGGGGGCATGTAAGTGCTGAGAAGGATTGGTTTAAAAAGACCAAAGTGACAGCAAGCCTCAGTAAATAAGTGAAAAAGTGCAATTGCTAAAACTTTAATCACAGACACCAATGGGAAAATGGGAAAAAGATGGTGTCATGATCATAAAACCTGAACAGTTGGAGCACCAAGATGAACTTCAACATCTGCCCTGGCCAGACAAATCACCTGACTTGACTTTTATCAATCCACTGTGAGCAGTTTAGGACAGAAAAGTGAGAAGCATATTCCATCCTTCAGGATCTCTAAAGCAACTGGCAGATGTTTTTATAGACAATATTCAGCTAGAGACTATTTCGCTAATGGTGGTACAACACCATAATAATGAAATATTGCCTATTTCCCAGATGTTCACATTATTTTGTCCAACCCCTGTATATAAAAAAATATCCATCAACCAATGAAAACATGTAAATATTTATTTAAAGCTGCAGTCCGTAACATTTTTTGGTTAAAATTTATCCGAAATCAATATTTGAGCAAGTAGATAAACCAGCCAGTGTTCAAAACTATCGCTTACTTTAGCCCGATTCACAACGGTAAACTTGTAATAATGTTTTATAATTTGAGTGGTACAGGTAGGTTTTAGCGGGAAATTCGAGCATGGCACTGCATCATAAGTCACGTCTGTAAACATAAAGAAGTTATCCCGGCTACTAGGATATCACATGTGAGGATCCTGCAGGTGGCCGATCGTTTATAGCCTTTCTCACAGCAGCTGGGCTATGATAATTAACTGTATCATTTTTGATGGCGGCTGTAATCCAGGAAAAGGAATTATGTGTTTGATGAAAAAACAGGTGAAATGAAATAAATTATATTCCCAGTATAAATGTGCTTCGGATTACGATAGGCCTGGGGATATTACAAGATTTGTAGTTTACAGATAACCAGCTTCGAAGGGAGCTAATTTGCTTTTTGGGGTGAAAAAGAATTTTCGTAATATGAAAATTTCAGGTTTGCAATTAGATTAGGGGACTGTTGAGAAATTGAAAATCTACACCGCTTTACTAACCACTACTAATATCACAAGTCTGATGTGTTAAACATTAATCATTGAGAAGTAAAAAAAGTATTAACAATAATATACTATGAAACGGGTTTGATGTGATATGCGCCTAACGATCTTTAGATTAATCACCACCAATTGGTCGTGAGTTTGTAATGCTTTTTCCTCAGTTGGTCAGAACAAAACGTGGAGGACTGTTAAACTTTTCAGATGGAATATTGGGTGTTGAATGACAATTCCTTATTTGGGGTTCAGATTCCCAGACGTAGGCTAGGAAATCTGTGAGTGCGAAGTCAGTAACCCCACCGGTTGCTGTGACCTGACTGTCACAATTTCACTCTGTCAGAACTAGATGAATCGCTGGGCCGGGCCCCCCCCAACCCATGCAAGCTAGATAAGTTTCCACACACCCCAGCTGCAAAATTCCCATGTTTTCTAACAGCGATTGGTCGACAAAGCGGCAAAAAACTGGAGCTTTAATGTAGTTTGTGTGTTATAGAATAAGTCAGGGGTAGGCAGTTGCGGTCCTGAGAGAGCCGCAGTCCTGCAGAGGTTTCAGCTCCAACCTGAAAAAAAAAAAAAAAACTTCAACTTGCCTATAGGCCTTAGTAAATCCTGAAGCAGTGATTAGCTTGTTCAGGTGTGTTTGATTATGGTTGAATCAAAACTCTGCAGGGCTGCGGCTCTCTAGGACCGAACTTGCCTACCCCTGGTATAGATGCTGACTTTTATGATGTATTATGGTATTGAAACATGTCATAAGCTGGCGTTTTGATGTGTTTGACCTTTAAAGGGGCTTCCTGGTCCGGATGGCTTAACTGGACAACAGGGTCCCAAAGGAGCAAAGGTATAAAAATGGCCTCATCTTGAAGAAAGAACCATCTCAATGTCATATAAAAAAAATATTGTTATCCTTAAAAATGTTGATTTTCTTTCACAGGGTGAACAAGGAATGAGAGGGCCCTCTGGACCTAAGGTATCATGTTTATAACTGCACATTTATGATGCATAATGATGGGGTCACATTTAACATTGTTTGACTAATTTTTCCTGGACGAAATCCAGGCATTTTAATAGAAATCTATGGAATCAGGAATATCGAATGAGGAATTTCACACAGAATTTGCAACAGGTTCAAGTTGCTAATGCAAATTCTGTGCTTTTTGTTTTTGTTTCATTCTTCTTCTTAAGGGTGAAAATGGTGACCCTGGCCTTATTGGTCCTATGGGACCGAGGGGTGTACCTGGACCACCTGGCATTCCTGGTCCTCCTGGCCCACCAGGACCTTTAAGCAATGACATGATGAACACTTTGAAGGTCTGAAAATATCACCAAAGTATGTTTCTGTTTTTAGAGACTCATTGGTGACTAACCACCTTTTTGGGATTTAAATGCAGGACATTATGGTCAACAACAGACTATGCTAATGGTTCATCTGAAACATAATGGTACATGGATAATCAGATCTCAAATGTTTCTTGAAAACCTATACATAAATACAGGTCAAGTTTCCCCAGGCTTGTAGGTCCTGTACTTAGTGGATGATTATTGGAAAATGTGCTCCACATCGAAGGCCAAACAAAACAGGCTAAATTCACATGACATGAACAGGACAATTCAAGGGTCACATTCAAGTGTTCTAATTTATTCTCGGTTATGAAATTGTTTTAATTTTCAAAGTGGATCTTTTTAGTTTAAAAAGTAAATCAAACCCTTAAAAGAGAACTGTATTGGTTTTGAGATAATATTGATTCTTTGAGGTAGAAACTCTTCTAACATCACTTTTCAGGGTCAGCACACCATTTCATCCATTCAGAGCCTTAATTAATTTTTCTTAAGCTTTTGAGTGGGTATTGCTTCTATACTCATTAGTCTAAGGACAGGGGATGTTTTATTCCGACAGGATTTGGAGGGTTCTGGTGAAAGCGGATTGTTTCTCGGGGCTGGAATTTCAAAAGGCTATCATGTAAGTGTACAAAAGCATCACTACTATTGTGTCATCCTCAAATTCTATTCACATATCAAGGTCTTTCATTAACCTTGAATGTGTCATTGCATGCTACATTGGCCAGAATTCATTTTCTTTGTGCACACAGAATTTGTTTGTTGACTGGACCTAATCTGAGTTTTTTTTCTCCTCTACTCTTTTTTTTAAGGGGCCTCCTGGTATACCTGGCCCACCAGGACCTCAGGTGTGTTTATCCTCTAAAATATTAAGCATGAATTTCAGATTATGCGGGGGACTTTTAATAGCACGTAAATTCGCCCCCCGCACTTTTTTTCGGGCAAGTAGGTTTTCAAGAGCCGTTGTGAATAAATATAGATTTAAATTCAAAGAGACAGGATAGTCTGTGCATGATCTGATGTTTTATTCGGACCCAGAATAAGGCGAGAGGAACATCGCGGAGCCCAAAACACTCTGTGCAGTGTATGTTTCATTCATACTCGAAGCCAGAGGGCGCTCTCACGCAGAAAGTCGAACGAGGAAATTCCTAATATGGACAAAAACGTCCAGCTATCGCTGTATGAAAACAGTTGTTTTCAGAAAAACAGAAACGTTTGGAAACATGAAGACATTAAACATACGATTGCGACAATATGGTTTATTTGTGTTTGTCACGTCATCTCCAGGTAATAAATAAAGTATATGAACAATGCAGTGCTAACTGACATAGCATTTATTACAGTATAGAAACTATTCTGCCTTATTATGTGATAAAAAAGTGTTTGTAGTATAGAAGCAAATCATTATTATTGGTTATTGTCCAGCAGTTATCTGATTTCTAAACCAATTAAACTGAATGAGGAGAAACAAAAGTTGGACTATACACCTACCGTCAAAAAGTTTTATTTGAAAAGGAGTTTTTTTATGTTTTTTAAAGAAGTCTCTTCTGTTCACTAAGCCTGCATTTATTTGATCCAAAGTACAGCAAAACAGTAAAATTTTGAAATATTTTTACTATTTCAAATAACTGTTTTCTATTTGAATATATTTTAAAATGTAATTTAGTGATTTCAAAGTAAATCCTTTGCATATTACTCAGTCACACTATCCTCAGAAAGCATTGATCATATTATGATTTGCTGCTCAAAAACCATTAATATAATAAGTAATAATACTAATTTAAAAAAGGGATCTTGAGCAGCAAACTCAGCTATGAGGAATGATTTCTGAAGGATCATGTATCATTGAAGACTGGAGTAATGATGCTGGAAAATTCAGCTTTGCATCACAGAAAAAAAATTCCATTTTAAAATATTTTCAAATAGAAAACAGATATTTTAAATAGTAAAAATATTTCACAACATTACTGCTTTTGCTGTACTTTGGATCAAATAAATGCAGGCTTGGTGAGCAGACGAGACTTCTTTATAAAACATAAAAAAAATCTTACTGTTACCCCCCCCAACTGTTGATGGTAGTTTATAGATTACAGAAATGTTATCTTGGTAATGTTTATATATATATTTTTTTTTGTTTTTGGTTGTTTGTTTTTTTTTTTTTTAAAGATATATAAACTTTCTGTCCCCTCACTTCTGAATGATGGCTATGCCTGATGATTTTATTGTCATTTGATTATGAAAAAAAGTAGTATTAAAATAAAATTAATTTATGACTAAACTACTTATATTTCTATTGATTAATTGATTCATTCATTCATTCCAATGTAATGATTTGGTGTGTTTGTGTGTGGGTAAATTAACAATATATTATATTTTAGTAATATGGCTGTTCTGTTTCCTTTTTGTAGGGACTTCCTGGTGCTGATGGAGCCCCCGGTTTGTCTGTAAAGGTTTGTCAAATTACACTATAGTCACACTAAATAGCTACATATATACCTTCTAAACTCAAATTAGTTTTATTTCACAATAGCCCTGTCTTTTTTTTTTTTTTTTTTTCAAAGGGGGGGGAAAGGGGGGATTGGTAATGTTTTCATGGCTTGATTTGGGGGGTTGTCTGTAAAATAAATCTGACTGGCTCCTCAGTGATAAAATGTATGCATTTGGATGAAGATAATTCATGTTCTAGGAGTAAGTTTGTGATTCCACGAACCCAGAAATGCTCTTCTCAAATAATCAGTCACGTGTTGCTTGGACAATTAATACAATAATATTTAATTGAATAATAGGAAAATAACATCAAATTCAAGTATCACTTATTTAAATATCCTATTTTAATATAGGAAGGTGCATGGATACACTATTGGTTTAAATTGTTTTCTGTGATGCATTTCAATC
This sequence comes from Sinocyclocheilus anophthalmus, assembly GCA_018155175.1. NCBI lineage: Eukaryota > Metazoa > Chordata > Actinopteri > Cypriniformes > Cyprinidae > Sinocyclocheilus > Sinocyclocheilus anophthalmus. Next base: position 187,577 of record JADLZN010000144.1, read on the forward strand.
TCAAAATGATAGCTGTCTTTTTTAAAATGTAGAAATTAGCAGAAATAAGTTAATGCATCCTATTATTTACTGTATATAAGACCTGGCTACTCTGTTTATATTTTTTATGTATAGAATTTTAAAAAACATATGTGACCCTAGACCACAAAACCAGTCTTAAGTCGCTTGGGTATATTTTTAGCAATAGCCAAAAAAAACATTGTATGGGTCAAAATTATAAATTTTTTATTTATGCCAAAAATCATTAGGATATTAAGTAAAGATCATGTTCCATGAAGATATTTTGTAAATTTCCTACCATAAACCCCATAACACTCAAACGTAATTTTTTGATTAGTAATATGCATTGCTAAGAACTTCATTTGGACAACTTTAAAGGCGATTTTCTCAGTATTTATATTTTTTTGCACCCTCAGATTCCAGGTATTCAAATAGTTGTATCTCGGCCAAATCTTGTCCTATCCTAACAAACCATACATCAATGGAAAGCTTATTTATTCAGGTGTATAAATCTACATTTCAAAAAAATTACCCTTATGACTGGTTTTGTGGTCCAGGGTCACATATTTTTATTGGAAAAAAAGACATGGAAGTGTCTAATAATGGAATTTAATTATTTCAATTTCAAAATAAACTCCCCTGCATATCTGTTGCTCACATAATAAATGGCTATTTCAAATGTGGTTTACAGTATTTTAATTTCAGTAATGAAGGTGTCCATTTTTAAAACACATGCAAATTCTCACGTTTAACCATATGGTGCTTGGCAGTGGTCAAAAAGGATTTACAAAATGACTTCTGGATTCCAATGAGAAACAGTTACCATCCGGATAGGGATTAATATGTTTCTTGATCCATGTCTCTTCTCTATCCAGGGTGAAGCAGGATCGCCAGGACAGGATGGAATACAAGGATTAGCTGGTTTACCAGGTGCCAGGGTCAGTCTTCGGTTTCTTGCATTCTTGGAGCACTCTGAAAAGAGATTATACTGTATACTGTATGTTTCAAATGATAAAATTACTGAAATACTGAATACTAAATAAGTATTCTAGCAAGTGATGGGTCAATTTTTATGTAGCGGGCAAATTATAAAAAATGACTAGTAGCTGTGGCACAATAAATGTTTAATGTTTTTGCTGTTGTTACCTTACTGTAAACAGGGGCCAAAGGGGGACAAGGGCAGTCCAGGAGAGAAGGTATTATATTGTTTATCTAAGAATATTTTGAGCAGTTATGTGTAGTTATGACCCACATTATTCACACCAAGTGATGAATAATGCATGATGGTATTCATCTCAAGCCGAAAGCACAATGTATGAAACAAATTTCACTTTGTGTGTAGAACATGCTGTAAATTGCTGTATTAATTGTGACTTAGGGTGAGCGAGGTCGTGATGGACTGAGCATCACAGGGCCTCCCGGTCCCCCTGGCCCGCCTGGACCGACCATTAACTTCCAGGATGTAAGTATAAAGTCTGGTAACCTGCTTTGCTGCTATATTTAGCTTGAGAGAAAAAAAAGATAATGTTTTTTTTTCTCCAGCTCCTTCTTAATGATACTGCAGCCAAATTGAACCTCACTAAGATCAGAGGACCTCCAGGCCCTATGGTACGTAAAGCAGCTCACTGTTTTCCCCTCAAAAGTTTTTTAAGATGCAGCATGTTTAACATGGATAGTACAAACGTCAGCTTTTAATCTAGATTGTGCAAGAAATGTGTCCAGGAGCAATCGCAGCTCTAAGGATACAGAAATCTACAAGATCTTTTCCACCCCTCACAGCACAATGCTGCTAAATGCCTGGCATTTCCACATGATCTGGAATGGGTTTGTTCTTTGATCATGCATCGCATCCATGTCACTGCTGATGATTTTTTGCTTGCTTCTGTATGTGTGTGTGTGTGTTTGTTGTGCATGTTGCAGGGCCCTGAAGGCTTGCCTGGCAGAGCAGGATTCCCTGTAAGAATGCCATTCATTTTCTGTCTGCTTTATACATTAAAACTATTTCAAGATGATATACTGACGTTAAAGGGGTCATATGATGTTGCTAAAAAGAACATTATTTTGTGTATTTGGTGTAATGTAATGTGTTTATGCAGTTTAAGGTTAAAAAAACACATTATTTTCCACATACTCTACATTATTGTTTCTCCTCTATGCCCCGCCTTTCTGAAACGCGTCGATTTTTACAAAAATCATCGGTCTGAAAAAGCGAGGTGTTCTCTGATTGGCCAACTATCCAGTGCGATGTGATTGGCCGAACACCTCAAGCGTGAGACGGAAACGTTACGCCCCTACCATACTGTGATGCACTGTCTGGCCGGAGCGACGAGACAAAAACATTCAAACCCATTATAACGAGGCATTTGTTGCATCCAGTCGGGACATAATAACTGATTATAATGACATATTGTCGTTTTACGCGTTGCGTTGCATTGCATCGCGCCGCGTAAACATAAAACCATGTATGCATTTGTGATTGGAGAAATGACAAAACAACAAGTGCAGCTCTACACTGCTCAAAACTCGCGTTTGAATCATCAGTGGCAAATCCTTTAAATATAAAACAACGCACTTACAGTCTGTGAGTCAGAAAAGCCAGCATTGTAGTCTACTCTACCAGGATCAGGAAAAAAGTGATTCATAAAATGTGCTGGACACATCTGAATATTTGGGTTAAAGTTTTTCTGGAACAGTGTTGTAAATACAACTTAACCACTGATTTCTAGTGGTTGTCCTCTTTTGTAAGGCCAAACAAAGTATTTTCACTTTCGCAACGAACAACGGCGTCTTCCAAATATGGCGCACGGTTGGCAGCACACAAAAGGTTTTATTGTTATCATATGTCTCATATATGCATTCTTCTTGGCGTCCCGGTGAAATTGGCCGGCATTATGCAAATCTTCACATATCGTGTCATAGACATGTGGGGGCGTGTTTGAACGAGGCGTTTTAGGAAGGCGTGGACCAGTCTTAACTTTTATAAAGAATATCTCTTTAGGTTTGAGACTTTAGTCTTTGCAACGTTAGGGATCTTATCTATTCACGAACAGCTTGTAACACTCAAAGAGAAAGGAATAAATCTTGAAATCGCATCATATGGACCCCTTTAAAGTTGTTGAAGTCATGCCGCTCTAAGTTGCTGAGTGGTCCTACGGAGTTTGCTTGATAATTTTTTATTTTAAAGATGGACACTCTGAATAACCAAGTAAAATAAAAATTAAAAATTGTGGTTTTGCAATACCACCATGCAATAAATTTTGCAGTTCCAATATGCATAGGTATGTAATCAATCAAGAAATGGTCAGGCAACCAAGTTTGCAATTTTTGGACCACTTGAGATGGACAGACATAGCTTCATAGTGCTTTTATTGGGTTCAGTCTTGTCATATGATCTATCTGTGTATGAATTTGCCAGTTTACCTTACAGTGTCATAAAATAATAATCCATAATTTGGTGGTTGGTACATTTTTCTCTCCTCAAAATTCTATGGTAGAAACTACTATTAAAGGAAGATTCCATGCTCAATGCAAGTTCAATCACTTCCTTTGTCTTAAAAAAACAAAAAACAAAAGTTACATTGATGCACTCACAATGGAAGTGAATGACGTTTTTTGGAGTATTAAAAAGCAGAAATATGAAGCTACTAAACTTATAGAAGCACTTATCAATTCTTCTGCATTGCATCTGCAATGAGCTGTAAAGTGTTCAGTGTTGCGTTGATGTGGCGATGAAAAGTGGAAATGAACCGATTGGATAAACTAATCCACTTTGCTAATTAGCCCCATTCACATCCATTGTAAGTGCCTTACTGTAACCTTGATTTTTGCTTTTTTAAAGAAAAGGAGTAACAAATGGAATTAAATTTTTCTGGTAATTAAAATAGCCTTTGGCTGAGCTGAACTTATTAATTTAAATTTCATATGATTTTGTGTAGAGCTTTTAATGGGCTTACTCTGGTGTTTGGGGGTATAAACTGGCAAACAAACCATTATAATGTTGGAAATAACTTGCTTGAATGTTGTAATACTCAGGGCCCAAGAGGACCAAAAGGTGAAATTGGGTTTCCTGGCATTCAAGGACCTCCAGGACTGAAGGTATGGGTTTAAAACGCGATCAGAAATAACCTGTTGCGCACAATGCGGCACAAACTCTCCCATCATTGCCTCACGATTGACATGACAAATTTCCTAATGAGGGCTCATTTTATTTTCAAGTATTCATAAATCTGAGCTGCTGTCTTTACCACTGTAATTTAGCTGTCACATATGATTGCTTACTGTAAAGGTGCTCTAAGCTATTTTTGAATAGCACACATAAAATGTTCTTACCAACTCAGAGATCACTGAAATAGGTCTCCTGAGGACTAACTCTGTGACAGCCCAGAGACACTGCCAAAGAGAGTCTCATGCTCTCTCTTATGTGTTCAGGTTAGCAGAACCTAGTAAAATAGCTGAAATTGCTTACAGCACCTTTAATGCAAGTAGATATTTCACCCTTTACTCATATATGACATACTACATTAGAACTACTTGGTCAGGATTGACATAAAGTAACGTTTTATGGAATATTATTTGTTGTATTGTCTGATAGGGAGAAAGGGGGGAGCCAGGTGTATCTATAGCTGCTGATGGCTCTGTAATACCAGGCCTGAGAGGACCCAGAGGACCAAAGGGAATGAAGGTTGAACTATCTACTTTTGAGTTTGAACTTTTTGTTGTTCCTTAATGGTCTGACATTGACATCGTTGTACTCTGCAGGGAGATATTGGCCCCTCTGGACAGCCTGGGATTGTGGTAAGATGCATCTCTCAAACAAAAACTGAAGCATGCATGCATAAATACAACTATCAAAGAATATGTATGTTTTTCTTTGATCTTTAGGGGCCGATTGGACCACCTGGGCAAAAAGGAGAATATGGACTTCCTGGTCGACCAGTAAAAAAAAAATTTTTTTTGTCTGTTTATTTACAGTCTCACTATCTCATACATGCTTATTTCCATTAACTCCCTCAAATTTCTTTCAGGGCAGGGCTGGAATAGCTGGAAGGAAAGGAGACAAGGGAGATTCTAGTGGTCCCCCTGTAAGTTAAAGGGGTCACATGATGTTGCTAAAAATAACATTATTTTGCGTATTTGGTGTAATGAAATGTGTTTATGCGGTTTAAGGTTAAAAAAACACATTATTTTCCACATACTGTACATTATTGTTTCTCTTCTATGCCCGCCTTTCTGAAACGCGTCGATTTTTACGAAGCTCATCGGTCTGAAAAAGCGAAGTGTGCTGTGATTGGCCAGCTATCCAGTGCGTTGTGATTGACCGAATACCTCAAGCGTGTGACGGAAATGTTACACCCCTCACCATACTGTGATGCCCTGTCCGGCCGGAGCGACGAGACTAAAACATTAAAACCCATTATAAACGAGACATTTGTTGCATCCAGTAGGGACATAATTACTGATTATACTGTCTTTTTACGTGTTGCATATCACGCTGCGTAAACATAAAACCATGTCTGCATTTATGATCGGAGAAATGACAAAAAACAAGTGCTATTTTACACTGCTCAAATCTCGCGTTTGAATAGTCAGTGGCATATTCTTTATATATAAAAAACGTACTTACAGTCTGTGAGTCAGAACAGCCGGCATTGTAGTCTACTCAGAACAGGATCAGGAAACAGTCCTCCATAAAATGCGCGGCACACATCTGAATATTTGGGTTGAAATGTTCTGGAACCCGTTGTTGTAAATACAGCTTAACCACTGATTTCTAGTCATGTCCTCTTTTGGAAGGCCAAACAAAGTAGTTTCGCTTTCACAACGAAACACAGCATATTCAAGACATGGCGGCGGCATCAACAATACTACAGCGAGAATAAAAGTTACGCCTTCTTTCTTTCCGTGAACATTTGGGTGGCGTTATGCAAATCTTCCCACATCGTGATGTAGACATGTGGGGGTGTGTTAGAACGAGCCGTTTTAGGTAGGCGTGGTTGACTCTTAACTTTCATAAAGAATATCTCTTTAGATTTGAAAACTTTGCAACTTTACAGATCTTCTTTATGCACCAAGAGCTTGTAACACTCCAAAGAGAAAGGAAAAATTAAAATCGCATCATATAACATTTTTTTTTCTTTGTGACATGATGCTTCCATTTTGTTTCATATCTTTAAATCTAATTAAATAAAATTGCTTACCTGTATTCAAGGGTCCACCGGGTCCACCTGGACCTCCAGGGCCATCAGGACGAGTAATTGGTCTCAATGGAGTAAGTTTATCTTCTTATCAGATTTGCAGCATATGGAAATTAAATTGAGCATCAAAGTGTGCTTTAACCTAAGATGCAATTTTCACAAAAGTCATGAAATGATTCTGCTCTAAAGACAGTTTTCCCAGTTCCTCCTAGACCACACTGCAAAATACCAGTAAGTTAATGAGTGAAATTCTCTCATTGGTGGTTTGGCTTTGGTGTGGCGCATGTCCTTCTGGCTCAGCTCCTCCCCCTAATACACTAGCCCCGCCTACTTTGCTTTCTAAGGTGCTTCTGGATTGGGTTCATGGTCTTAAAAACAGCATAGAACAGGTTTAATTTAAAACAGATCTAAATTACATTTTTCTAAAGGGAATATTTTATTTATTTTTATATCTGAATAATGCCTGCGTTTTGCTGTTATTTACAAATGTCTGTCCATAGTTTTTAACCCAGTATCTCATCTCATCTGAGGCGCTCTCCTAAGTTCACCAAAGCATGTTGCATGAGCTCTAACATTTGTTGGGCTCAGCAGTGAATTCATGGTATTATGGGATTTGCCATGGTGTGTACATTTTAAAATGCCACACTAACAAAACCGTTCACTCTTGAATATGCTGACATTAGCCGGCATGGATTCATATTATTTTTAATATTTCATATCAGACAATATTTTCATCATCACTTCTGTTCTGTCCAAAATGTTGTCTAATTTTAAACAAAAAATGTTTGTCTTACAGGTCAACAACAACAATTCACAACAAGGTATATGTTGCAAATCTAAAATATAGCACTCTTTTCAACTATGTTTTATAATATTTTATATTTCATGATATTTTCCCCATTGAAACAGGCAATGGAAGAGCATCATTAGGAGTCAAAGGGGACAAGGGTGATGTGGGAAGTCCTGGGTTGCCAGGAACTGCAGGTATGATAAAAAATGACTTATTTTTGGAAATTACCTATAATCCTGTGCATTGTATTTGTATATAACTGATTAAATTACCTAATTTAATGTTGGTTTTTAAGGTTCTTAATGGTTTTGCTCCACCCATATTTAAGGAGCACATAAATCAAATAACAGGAAGGAACACGGGTACAAAGAGTGATTGTTATATACCACTGATAAGAAGTACTTTTAGTCAGTTTTCTTTTGCCTTTAGAGGAACCCATGAATGCAATAGACCCTTGTCAGAATTAAAAGATTTTAAAAAGTCATTGTGGTTTATCTAAAAAATTTAAATCTAATAAAAATGGGTTGTCAAATCAAAATTGTGAACATATATAGGGATTTTAGTAATAAAATGTACTAATGTATTGATTTTTTTTCATCAACCTGCCCTGGGACTACAGATTAAAATTGATCACTCTGGCTACATCTAGCACATTTCACATAGATTTTTATGTATTATTAATTTTACTTGTCCCTGAATGAATGAATGAATATATAAACATATAAAAAAAATTAGCATTAAGTGTCTATATGGCACTGACAGACAGTCCAATGACTAGACCTCAACAATGATTTTTTTCTTCTTTCTTCACAGTGCCTTTGTTTCCTCATGGTTATGTGGTAAGCACTTGTTCAGTATCTCACATATCATTGAAAAATATCTTAAGCATTTGTATAGATTCTATAAGCACACTTACAACTTAAAATGGACAAATATTTGCACACACTCTTGTGTGTAATGGTGCATTCATTACCATAATTACTACATGACAACTGTGACATTTTACTTAGTCCTCTGACTTACATGTATGCATTTTTATGCTAAGTTAATGGCAAAATAAATCTGTGTAATTTATTGGAAATATTAAATAGAAACATTATGAGATAGCTACTTAACTACTTTTTATTGCTGCAGCCGCTTCTGGGTTGAGTGTTTTGCATGACAATGCAGCAGTCAGGAGGTACTAAATTCAGAGTTTACAAGTTGTAATTATGAGGATGTGAATGCTTTTTACTAGTCAGAATCTTATATTTATGTTCCAACAAGCCGTGAAAGCATTTTATGTGACAGGGTTTTCAAACTGTTGTCTTGGGACCCTCAGGGGACTACAAGGGCTTTCACTGAGAAAAATAGCACGAAAAAAGTTTAAATAAATAATGATGATGATGATGAGAACAAAATGAGTTAAAATTTATCAAATTTGACATTACTGAGTATTACTGAGTGATCAAAACAGCTACAGTTTCTTTTTGTTCATGTTATAGTTGACATTGCTGTTGTTGACAATGTTGAGTGTTTGTCTCTAAGGGTGCTAAAGGTGATAATGGCCACAAGGGGCAAAATGGAGAAAAGGGGGATCCAGGTTTGCCTGGCCCACCAGGGCTGCCTGGGAGGACAGGCCTTGTGGTAAGTCATCTGAAAAAATACATAAACTGAGACTATCCTTCTTATTATACAGTACATTTTATTAAGTGAAAGTGAGTCCTTTCACATTCCAGCCCCAATGTGATGCTTTGTGTTTTAGGGACCAAAAGGTGACTCTATTGTTGGTCCTCCTGGGGACACTGGTCCCCCGGGCAATCCAGGACTGCCTGGCTATGGAATTCCAGGACCACAGGGGCCACCAGGACCTCCTGGACCAGCAGGCCCTCCATCCGCATATGGCTCTGGTAACAACAAATACCTTCTTTATCATGACTGCAAAAAGAGAACTTTTCCAAGCTTTAAATGACTAGCCCGAGCTCATTCTTAAACAGATTTTTTCCAGAGTCATTTTGAGTGACTTTATCAGGGCTAAAACTTCTTGTCAACAACTTAATAATGCACCAAAATTCTGTTTTACTTGTTTCTGTCTCAGCTGCGAGTCTCCCTGGACCTCAAGGTCCTCCAGGGCCGCCTGGTGCACCTGGCCATGGAAACCCTGTAAGTCAAATGGCACGAAACTCAGCGAGTTCATAAAAGATTAAAAGATTTTTTTATTTGTCTAGATTATGACTGCTTACTTTGCCTTCCCAGGTGAGAACATATAAAAACAGTCAGACCTTGATAAGAGAGACCAGTCAGGCTGCAGAAGGGACTCTGGCATATGTTCTAGACAAGAGTGAACTGTATATCAGGGTACGAGGGGGCTGGAAGAAAGTTGAGGTTTCTACTCTTTACATTTCCCTTAAAAACAAAAGTAAATAGAGCAGCTTTGCTCTTTGTTGTCTGCTTATTCAAATGTTTTCTGATGTGTAACTGTGTTGTTAGCTAGGAGAGCTAATCCCAGTTCCTCAAGACAGTTCCTCATCTGCTTTGTCACAAGGCCTGAGCAGACCCAGCGACCGCAGTGTACCTAGAGTTCATAGTCAGGTGCGTTATGCGTCATACATATACAGTAATCTGGGGATGTACCGATATTCAAATTTTGGGAGATACCGATACTTATACCGATTTTAAAATCAGTCATTTTAAATGTTACAAGTGAGTTTAGGCATCACAACAGTTTAATATACAGTATGAAAAATGTATTTTAAGATCAGTATATTTATATATTATTATAGCATTAATAAATGTTTTGAATTAGCTCTTATTTTTATATTTTGAGTTTTATTCTAATTTTGGTTTCTTGGTCATTTTGTTTTGCTATTTTGTCATTTTTATTAGGTTTTTATTCTATTTAGCTTTAAATCATTTTATTTTTTTTCATCCAATATTTATATTTCAACTTGTTTTTAATAGTTTAAGTTTAGTTCATAATAAACATTCTGTTTGAGATTTGCTAAAGATTAAATGTATTGTTTTTAAATGAGCTTTTTTAAGTTAACTTTAAGGAAATGAGTATAGTAAGGTTAATCAAAATGAGCATGAACAATTAAATATCGGATATCGTACTGATAAATTACTAAATATCTCATCTATATCTAACAATAGCCTCGTGGCAGTGCGCCGGCATGTAGTGTCGTTGTACTTTGGCTTCCCCTGATAGCATCGCGACCGGTCTCTGCAGACCTTGCCTAACCTATTCAGTCAGCCTCCCCCCCCCCCCCCCCCCCCTCTCTCACCCCACTTGCTTCCTGTCCCTTATCGTCCTATCAAAAAAAAAAAAACTAATACAGGCATAAAACACACACAAAATTTTTTTTTTAATTATACAAAATATCTAATATGGGCCGATAACTGATATGGTACCGATATCCCCAGTATGGTCTTAGAATCTTTGCTCGTCTACTACCATTTATCAACCAGAGCACTGTACGTAGTCTAGATCAAATTGTAATTTAATTTATAATGTTGTATACTGTATCTTAATGTCTGATGTGAATATCTAATGTTTATGTCAGGAGTTGAAGAGCTTCCTGCCAGACCATGTTTTTCTTCAGAATGCACACTCAATGCCAGCGGTAAGGGTTGCTTAACCTTGTTGCTTCCTAAATAATTGATATGAAAAGGTGAGCACTTTGATGTGATCTTTGACCTTTGATCTTCTCAGTTGCACCTGGTGGCACTCAATGCTCCGTTCACAGGGGACATGCATGGAATCCGAGGGGCAGATTATCAGTGTTACCAGCAAGCCCGTGCCAGGGGCCTGACATCCACTTACAGAGCTTTCCTCTCCTCTCACCTACAAGACCTTTCCAGCATCGTCAAGAAAGGGGACCGCTTCGGCCTGCCAGTGGTGAACCTCAAAGTATGCAAAGGAGCATGCTTGCAACAGTAGATTTGAATCAAGTGTTTTTGATCAGTGTGCTCTCATTACATGTAGCTTGCCTAAGTTTATCTGTCTAAATTTAGTTTCTTGTGTTTCCTCTCTAGGGAGATGCGCTTTTCGGCAGCTGGATGGCTATGTTCTCTGGCGACGGGGCTGTTTTTGATCCACTTACACCGATTTATTCCTTTGATGGACGAAATGTCATGACAGATCAAGCTTGGTAAACAGCTTTTTCCTTTTGCTTTTCTCAGACGTGTGTATTAAATTAATTTGTCTGCTAACACTTTGAGTAAGGTTCTATATGCTACAATATTTAATATATTAGGTATATATCAATGAACAATCAAAGAATATGTTACAGCATATATTAATCTTAGTCACCCAATATTCAGAAAATTAAGCACTAGGTAAAAAACTAAAACAAAGTCACATTGGTGTTTAAGTCACATTTTATTGTCACATTCAGAAATAATGTAAAATAGCAGTAAATAAAACAAAAGATATACAAATATTACAAACACTAAACATGTATTTAAGTCACATCTTATGCTTACATTCAGAAATAATGTAAAATACTTGGAAATTAAACAAAATGTACCCAACTATTATAAACATATATTTGTCACATTTTATAATTACACTCTGACACCATCAAATATCAGTAAATAAAACAAAATGTATACAAACAGTTCACACTACAAACATTCTGTAGGTCACTTTTATTATTACATTCAGAAATAATGTAAAATACTACTAAGTACAACAAAAACGTACAGTATATGAACATTAAAATCGGCCAATCAGTGTTTTATTTACTGCTGCGGGCTGTTTTTTTAGACACAAATTAAAAAATGTAACGTATATTCTGAAAAATATACATATCTACATTTCTACATATATTTTAAAATAAACCTTTCAAGTTATCTAAATTAACTATTATTTTCTTTATTATGAACAACCTGAATTATAAATTGTATTTACTATGGCTCAAGGCTTCAGAAACTGAAAAAATTTGACTTATATTCTGAAAAATATAAATTTCTACATTTCTGCATATATTTTAACCTTCAAGTTATCTAAATTAATATTATTTCTTATATTATGAACAAACTTGAATTAATAAATGGTATGTTATTATGACTCAAGGCCTCAGAAACTGGTGTGGCATGGCTCGAATACCGCGGGCATCCGAATGACAACTAGCTACTGTGAGGCCTGGCGGACGGGTGACATGGCGGTGACGGGACAGGTGTCTCTTCTGCAGACTGGCAGACTGCTGGGGCAGCACACGCGTAGCTGCTCAAACCACTTCATTGTGCTTTGCATTGAGAACAGCTACATCCAGAACCCTGGAAGGAACTAGAAAGCTGAAAATTTTAAAGTAAAGTAATGCAGATGTAGGGAGCAGCAGTAGCTGGACTGCTGGGGAAATATCCAATCTACTCTTTTATTAGGGAGAGAGCTCCTGTGAGAAGTTACAAGCCAGGGGAAATGGCACTGCAATCATGTTTCACTTCTTCTCTGAGCATGATGTAAATAATGCATGTATAAATCACCCACTGATACTGTTCAATCAATGACCCACCGACTTCTATTAGAATACCAAAGAATACCTCAGCCAGATATCAACAAGCAAGAGTAGATCTATTGTATGAATTCACCGCATTACTCTGTGCCTTCTCAGATGACATTAGCCCCTCCTCACAATGACTAATACAGAGTTTGTGTGTGTGTGTGTGTTTAATGTATTAACTATTTATTAACTATATAAAATTTGAAACCACAAAGGTTGATAGATAAAAGATGCTTATTTTTAATCCGATTAAATGCCAATATTTAGACATCAGTAGTTGGATATTCTGTATTCATATGAGGGAGTTTTGGAAGTTGTTTAAATGCACTGTATTAATAATTTCTTGTTTTGTTTTCTTTTTCACACCCACGAAGCTCCTTTTTGTGAACTTGCATTTAAACTAGTATTTAAGAGAGGCAACAAGTCTAATTTATAATGTAAAAGCAGCACATAAAACTAAAAAAGTACATACTTTAAATGGCATTAATTTCAAAAGTTGACAGAGGCCACAACCACATTATAACTCTTCACTGTTTAATCTTTCTATGACATTTAGAAAGACATACTAGAAAGTAAGTAACAGCGTTGTTTATCTTTTAGTATAAAACAATAATAGAGAATTACCCTTTTCTTTTTCATATTTGAATGGTTCTCAGTGAATAAATGTTTTGTTTTATAAGTGTGCTTGTCTTTTGTTATTGTGGTTTAGAACAATACACACTCACACACACACACACACAAACGACACACACAATTTAGAAACAATATATATATATACATTGTGGAGATTTTTTAAAGATTCAATGTACCAGTCCCCCTCTTCTCAAGTAAATAATGGCCTATGTACAACTCAACGTTTGTGGCTGTACGATTTTTTCAACGTTTTTGAAAGAAATCTCTCATGTTCACAAGGCTGAATGTGAAATACAGAAATACAGTAAGAATGTGAAATGTTGTTACAATTTAAAATAACAGTTTTCTATATGAATATATTTTAAAATGTAATTTATTCCTGTGTTGGCAAAGCTGTATTTTCAGCAGCCATTACTCCAATCTTCAGGGTCACATAACCTGGCACGAATCATTCTAATGTTGAATTTTTGTGGATTCTTTGATGAACAGAAAGTTCAAAAGAACAGCATTTTTATTAGAAATTTTTGTAACATTACATGTCTCTGCTGACACTTTGATCAATTTAAAGCTTAATAAATGTATTGATTTCTTTCAAAAACAAAATCTTACTGACCCCACACTTTTGGTAAATATTAGGTCACAGTGGGGCAGAGTGGAGATGCATTAAGCAGAATATAGAGCAAAAGAGCAAAGCTTGGCACATATAATATTTTAGTGTTACCTTTTGCAAAGCTGAACCTCACTGCCAAGTTTATCTAAAATGTATCTAAAAAGTTTTAACTTAGTCTTAATAATCAATCATCATTGGCCTCATTCTTTTGCATCACATCATGTCATTACCTCTGTTTTGTACATCAGCAGCACAGTCTAGTTCTATTCTGAGCAGTTCTGAACTAATAGAAATGCCCCGTCAGCCTAATTCAAATAGTTCAATTCCACTCTGACCAACAGGAAAGAGAAGTTTGCTGCAGTGCACTAACTACAGATAATAGCTTCTCATCAATCTCTTCCTTCAGGCTGTGTCTTGCCTGGCTCTTTTCATTCAGAGGACATATAGTTCTTTCATTTCTGGCCATATAGAGACTCATTTTATTTGCAATGATGATTCAAACCCTTTTTATTTCCTATTATATGCATGCCATGGAAACACAAAAGTTGAATCTAAAGCAGCACATGCATCACAAAAAGATGCATTTAGACTGTTTAATGCTGCACAGAGACACCCTAATTGCATTCATACAGAAAATATAATTGCATGTTATGTGATATGATGTAAATGTGGAAACCAAAACCATCTAAGGGCTGGGTTTTTTTTCAGCTGCGTATGTAAAATTACTGCCATGAGTATCTCATGATCTCGCTGATCATAAGAACTGCATTTGGGATGATCAGATCAATTTCCAAACAGCATTCACAGGACAGATTCGCAGTAGTTTTGAGGCACAGCTGAACTCCCCTGCTGAACTGAGGCAGGGGTGAACATGTGGGCGGGGCATATTTCTCCGCGCTGACCAATCAGAACGCTCTCTTTCTCGAAGCAAAGACCTGACTACTTGAATGTGTGAGAAAAAAACTGACCAGTCCTAAAGAATAATCTCTACCACGATGGACGTGGGAGCGTTACTTAGCCGCTCGATACTGCTGGCTTTACTCGTATTCACGGTGACCCAGGAGGCGCGAGGTAAGTCGCGGGACTGTAACACTTCGTAGTTTCCCCTCGCCTACATTTCTCAAGTTTTATCCGTTTCCTTTTTTTCAGAATACTAACGTTAGTTACCTAGGAGTGTGCTAATATGGCGCAGGACATAGGAAGGTGCGCTGACATGAGTGTTTAGTGATTTTCGTGCCGTGACATCGGTCACATTCACATCAGTTAGCGAGCGTTTTTCTGACGGGGAGATGAGATGGAGTGGCTCGCGCATGCAATCGGAGCACCGCGCGAGGTTTGGATATCGCGACACAGTATTTATTTACCATACTTCAGAGCTCCTGTTAATTTATAACAACCTCAAGATCAAATGTTCAGTCATCTGAAACTGTTGATGAGATTTGCTTTCATTAGCGAATAGCAGTTTAACGTTACCTTCAGTCAGTTTCCATTTCACGTCTGTTTCGGACGTGTTTTGTGGCGATAGACGTTTTTCATAATATGACATTTAAAAACTCCCTGTCGACTCATTTATCAATTCTAATAGTTTTAGGGCACAGCCCAGACAGGTTCTTATTCATTTCCGATACGCACGAGTGACATCAAAGTCTGCATTTCAATGCATCTGCCATCAAGTTATGTGGACTGATAGGAAACCTGTTTTACATGTTTACTTGAGTTGTAATAACAGATCGGACTATTTCTGTACGTTACAAATATCACAGGCTATTCTTAACAGACGATACAGAACACCAGCTCTGGGATAGCTGATATCTTCCATCCATTATTTTTGTAAAGTAAATGTAATATGATTGAACGTCTATGGATGCAACAGTTTGTTTGATCAGAGGCGTTTTCTCCTGTTTCACAACTGTACACGCACTAATTTGTTACATCTGTCGTGGATACAAATAACACTTCATGCATTACGTTTAAAGCTTTACAGCAATGATTTCGAGCACAACAACACGTCCCATTCAAATGCTTTTGTATCACGAGTTAACATGACGAGGCTTGTAGTTTGTATTTTGACTAGAAAAGCAGTGACATTCCTTTACACAAACAAATGCCTTTTATGTTTTCACTCATTCAGAGCATAGGTTTTTTCGTTGTTTAAAGGCATTTCAACACAATAAAAAAAACAACAATTATTCCTACATTCAACTATCTGTCACGTTGAGGTGTGCCAGGGAACAGGCAGGAAGACGAGGATGAAGGATATCAGAACACTTTAATGATTAGACGAGAGGGTAGGAGCACACGCACAGGGTAACATTCACAATAACCGACCATACTAGAATAAAAGAGATGGGAACTTATAGGGCAGATAATGAGGGGCAGACAGGTGAACACAATGCGGTGATTAACTAATAATGGGAACAGGAACAACCAAATAAGGACACAGAGGGAGAAACCATAATCGACAGTCCACAGGGGTGTGACACTATCAAGCCAAAGCACAGCTTTCTTATTAAAAGGCATTCAGATTGTACCTAAATACAAATTAAATTCTTGCTTAATGACATTTTACATGGTGTATTTACATTTTTGAATGTAAAATGTGCCAAAAAGCTTAAAGGGTTAGTTCACCCAAAAATTAAAATTAGCCCATGTTTTACTCACCCTCAAGGCATCCTAGGTGTATATAACTTTCTTCTTTCAGATGAATCCAATCGGTGTTATATTAAAAATGATCCTTGCTCTTCTAAGCTTTAGAATGGGAGTAGGTGGGTGTTTTTTTTCCAACAGTACAAAAGACGTCAAATAAAGTGCATCCATTCATAATACAAAGTACCTCACAAGGCTCTGGGGGGGGGTGGTTGGATAAAGCATTGTTCAAATATGCTGTTTGTAAGAAAATATCCATATTCAAACGTATAAACACGGTTCTCACGATCACTTCCGCTAACAATGTTTTTTACTACCTTTTGCCGTGACGTGCTACCGTCTGGGTGGAGACGCTAGATGGTACGTTTGTGAGTCCGGTGCAGCGTAAGCGCTCTGTGAATTAGTTTACGATTGTAGAAAGCGCAGAAGAGAGGGAACAAATCAAAATGCCGGGTCACGAATTAGTAGTACAAAACGAGTATTTGTAAAGAAAAATGTAAGAGGATTTTGATATAAGCCAGGAGGAGACTGGTTTTTCTTTGCTAAACAAGGGAAACTTTGCTTCTTTGCTCCTGTAAACAAACGTTACAAGACATATTCTGCACAGGCTCGGTGCTGCCTACATCCCACATAACAGGGCTCCATACTACGATTTTTACTAGGAGCACTGGTAGCCCTACTGAAATTTTTTAGGAGCACAAGCTAAAATGTAGGGGCACACCTTAATCAGCCTTCAATCATATTTATTACGATCCTGCAATTTTCATTTGATTACTGACAAGTGCTTTGAATAATAAATAGACTTAACTCATATAGCTTACAATGTGCGCAGTACTTAATTTCAAGAATATGACACAATATAATTTATATGAGAAAATACTATTTTTCTTTTGCATTAAGAATTTGCCAGTTTACTAATAATATTACATGTCGGTAAATCGAAAATCATACTAGTAGTCCTTGTTTTGTTTCATGTTTATATCACATTTGACAGTAAATCACTAAGCTTGAGTTGAGAAGCTTAAAAAATTATTATTATTAACCCGTGAACATTTCAAAATCTAATTTTTTATGTAGGAAAGAAATATCTTGTATCTTATAAATGTACTCATTATTCTTCTAACTTCAGTGGTTATGTGTGATTTAGTCGCAAACTGAAGTAAAGTTTGTTTTTCAAAGCACTCTGTGATGTTTTTTTTACTTCATAAACAGAAAAGAGCGAAACTGACAATCTGATTTCTTGATGATTTTATATTTTATAATAGTGATTTTATAGTTGTTATTTTATCATTTCAAAATATAAAGGGAAAAGTATAAATGAATGACTAATAAGCCAATAAGTGCTCCTCTGCTGCCATCTACTGGTTATAATTGTGATTTTATGTATTTTTTTAATTTTACATAAGCGTTTGTTCACCACAGTAAGTGTTGTATCTGTCATTCCCCATTGACAATACATTTAACAAAATTGGATCATTTATGGAGTCTTTTTTTTTTTTTAAAGGTGCTGGAAAATAGTTGCTGTATGCTTGTAATCAGTGAAATTGCTTGAATTTTCTCTCTCAAAAGGCTGTACACACCCTGAAATGAATAATGTATAACTTGCGACTATTTTCGCCACAACACCATGGTTCGTTTAGCGTTGCCTGCTTTCGGTTTTCTACTCAGCTTCTTGCTTTGATCTGTTTTATAACTCACAGTATTTCTATTCAGAATTTGAATGCATCTCACTAGATCTCACAGCAACCTTCGCAAAATGCGTATTGACGCATTGGTCACAGTTCTGAGCCCTGCGCATAATGGTTCGAGGTATATCAGGTTTTAAACAGAGAGTTCGGTTGTTTTTCTTTACAAAACATCAATTCGCTACTGGAGGCCTTTATTCACCTCCCGGAGCCGTGTGAGGCACTGTCTATTATGGAAGGATGCGCTTTATTTGACTACTTTTGGACTGTTGAAAAAAACACCCACCTACTGCCATTATAAAGCTTGAAAGAGCAAGGATAATTTTTAATATAACTCCGATTGGATTTGTCTGAAAGAAGAAAGTCTTATCCATTTAGGATGCTTTGAGGGTGAGTAAAACGTGCTGATTTTCTTTTTTTTGGTGAACTAGCCCTTTAAAGGTTCAAATATTCTTGTGTTACCTGTGTGATGTTGTGTTACTTGTGCATATGTCCTTGATTAATATACTGTGATAGGCAGAGAGGAAACATTCTATATTTACTCCAGCAATTATCTCCTTTCCCAATCACTGAGCTTCTTCTGTGATTATACAGTCTGACCCTGAAAGATCAGAAAGAAAATAGTTTTATTTTGTGTTCGCTGAGTTGTGTGAACTGTGGCTTTGATTTACAGGTAGTGTTTGTCCTAATGTCGTGCTAATATTCTTTTTTATGTTTAGATTGTCACATCATCTAACATTTAATTAATATTTAGTAAGACACTAATTTAATCACAGTGTTCAATGCAATCTTTAGCAAATACTGAAATTAATATCTGTTCCCTTTCGATACTTCACTCGTACTGCGTCTTGCTTACTCAGGGAACCGAGGTTACGTTAGTAACCAAGTACGTTTTTCATATTATACATCATACTGTGTTGCCTAAATTCACTTGTTGTATTTAAAATGGTTGATTTTAGTATTTAGTGTCTTATTTAAATTTTATTTAGATAAAGTAGTATAGAATTTGGTGACACTTTAGTTTAGGGACCAATTCTCGCTATTAACTAATCGCTTATTAGCATGCATATTACTAGCATATTAGCTGTTTATTAGTACTTACAAAGCACATATTAATGCCTTATTCTGTATGACCATATTTTAGATCCCTTAATCCTACCCCATACCTAAACTTAACAACTACCATACTAACTATTAATAAGCAGAAATTTAGGAGTTCAGGACTCCAGACTGCGACCAAATGGTCGCATTTTGCAACCATTTTTTCTAGGCTGTGTATCACAGCAAGTCCGATAACGATACTAAAATAATAGTTATAACGTATCATCACGATACAGAGGATACGATACGTATCATGATACAGGACTACACTGAATTTCACCTCAGCAGAATTTAGAAAAACAGCTGTTTAATTAAAACACTGCTTACTAATGCCATTTCCTAACTTCTTGGCAGAGCAGCAGTTGACCTCCATAACTGTACCAAAGTACAATATAGGTAATTGCATATGTTTCGTGTTTACATTGTGCACTCCCCACCAGGTACAATATTCTGATTGTTTGCATCTTGTTTTTAAGCCCATAAATAATAATGTACTTGTTCTAATACATTTATTTTGTAATGTACTCATTCTAATATGTTTTTAAAATAATTTACATTGCTGGTAGGTTGTCATCGCACAAATTAACACACTCTCTATAATAAAATAAAAAAAATTAGAAGAGTTCTAAACTAACGCGCTGTCTTCACTGTATCTAATGCACACACGCTCAAGGCTGATTATACTCAATGCGTCTGCAAGTGTTTTTTTAATTTATTTACTTTTTATTTTCACACGTCCGCAAGTTCGCTTAGGTGCGTGCGGCAAATATGATGTCATCGCGGTGTTGGCGGAAGTTCGCTTTGAGTGCGCGCGACGTCGTTTCGCGTGGCGGTGTGCAGCTCCGCTTCCGAAGATGCACGAGTTCAAAGCGACTCTAGCCGAACATGCACGTATGTGCCAGCATTTATGTGAAACAGAAGCAATTAGATGTTAAGTGCAGTCACACACACCGATCACACTGCGGCCGCACTCAGACATTCAGGAACAAACTTTTTAGCTCTGCCCCGCAGTTTTATCAACTAAATAGCTTAATCGCTCAAGAGCTACATTATCTTTCTCAACAAGGAGCTGGTAGCATCATTGTTTCTAAAGGAATTAAAGCCACAGCTTTACTGTTAATAGAGAAACGCGGCAAAACGGTGGTAATTCATACATACGTAGCCTCTCTCTCTCTCTTTCTCTGTGTCGTAAATTAACACTTGATGAATTACACTTTTCTGAGAATAGAGTATTGAAGTAGAGATCGCTAAACTGCAAGCTAACCGCTGTTTTCAGATAGCAAGCGCATTTATCCACAGTGGAGAGAGAGCGCGTGTGCACATGGTTGCCAGGTTGACAAAGATAAGTAGCACACTTAGCAGATATTTCCGTATTGCGCAAGTGTATAGCTCTGTTTTGGGATTACGTCTCTTTATATCAGGCAACCCAGTTGTGTTCCTCTGCGGCCAGATTAAACCTTGTTGTAGCCTATATATGCTCTATTCATTCTTTTTTAGAAACCTCGCACTTTTCTACTCAATTTTAAATGTTGTAAAATTGTAAACAAATTAAGCGTGGGCCACTGCTGCACACGTGCCACAATAGCGATACAGGGCCAGCTGTATCGATACTCGTATCGTCAAATCTGTGTGACGATACATCGTCGTATCGATATTTTGAACACAGCACAAATTTTTTCTGCCTGTGCGACTAAATTTTGTGTGCGGTCGCACTGGCGCGACCACCGAGTTGGTCAACTCATAAGCGCTGCAATTTCTGTTGCATATGAGAAACATCAAACGGCAAAACGAAACTGAAAGCATAACGAAACAGCGCTTAGAGAGTATACCTAAGGTTACTCAGCTACAGCAAAAATGACGCGCATATTGAGGAAACGATGGATGGTTTTGAAGTGAAAGTCAAGTAAAAGACTGCTTCTTAAACCAGAGAAGGTGAACATGCTGGTATCGTTGTGGGGGAAAAAACATGCAAGCACTGTCACCGGTAGTTTTACTTTTCTTTTTGTTTTCATTTTGAAAACTTGTTATCTTTGCTGTTTATCTCACGTTACGCTATGGAGGCTCTCTTTAATTTTTTTTATTTATTTGATTCCTCAGTGTTTGTGCGCGTGGCGAACAATGACTTACAAAGATACATAACAACTACAAGTGTATGCACTACTTGCTTTATGCAAGCGCTATAAATCACTATACAGGATTTACCCTATTACTTTATCGACACGAATTGATAGGTAACACAAACAGCCACCCACAAATAGTCTAGAAAAGCATCAGGCTGTCTTTGAGTTCACATAAAAACGGTTAAAGTTACTCGTCGTCGCTACAAATGATACTTAATCATAGGCGTAATTTGCGGGTGGGATGGGTGGGACATGCCCCCACTACTTTTTGCCATGTCCCTACCACTCATCTTACCTCATCTTATTCGTTTTTGTTAATAACGTTTTGTAAGCTAGTTTGTCATTGAATCTTACTGTTTTATTGTTGTTGTGCTTTTAATTAAGAATAACAATGAATCATATTGAAAGGTGTATAGAGGTAAGCAAAACAGACAATTATAATTTTATTGTGAACCTGACAAACTCCGTGAAATCGAAGTGAGCTTCCGAAGCCCCTGCTTATAACTGCCAAAGAGAAACTCCCATCACAAATTAAAATCACCAATAATACTACGAGCCAACAACGGTTGAATTGTACTACTTTTCGTTTCCGCCGCCCCTGGTACATCAGTGTATTTTTGAAAAGCAAAAATTTAGTTTGTCCAACTCTAAACCCAGTCCCCAAGTGTGACGAGAGGGGTGTGGCCGAGAGCTGTGGGAACGGAGCGAAGCCGGTGGAGTAATTGCTAATGCGCGCCACCTGCGCCACTCACCGGTCTCGAGACCCACGGAGGAGCTCCGGAAGGATAAAAAAAGGAGTGACGACAGTGGTGGACGAGAGAGGACCAGGCCTGGATTTTAATTTGTGTTTTGGTTTTGTTTGTGCGCGGCAGTCGTCCGCGAGGGGCTGTCGAGCTGTTTTGTGTTTGTTTATTTTATTAAAGTTTGTGTAAATGTTCGCGGGTTCCCGCCTCCTTCTTCCCGACTTACGAACTATGTTACACACCCAAGTAATTTAGGTTATTAAATAAAAAACTAGTAAAACGAGTTGCGCGGTGTGCCCACCATTTTTAAAGCACATTACTCCCGAGGACACCTCGAGAGTCAGGAGACCATACGAACCCAGCTCACAACACATAATTGCAAATACATGCCTTAACCTTACACAGAATCGACCACAGGTCCACTTTTATATTTTTTGTCTATGATCTTTGAGTTACATGTACTAACATGAGTGGAAACAATTTTTTTGCGCCCCCACACCTTGATGCTCATGACAAGAATAGCATGTATAGTATTCTTTTATTGAAGTGAATTGTTTAAATCGCCGCATTCATGAATGAATTTTATTGCATTTTTACACATATAATCTACATGATCACATTACACAAAACTGAATTGCACGTCAAATACACCATTGTCGATATTTTTTGAGACACCCCCCAAATTTCACAAATCACACGTTGTCAGGGGAGCGCCTGTCTTATTAAGGGGACCCCCCCCCTGACTCCCACCGTAGTTCGCCTCCCTGGATTATTAACACAGTGCACACAATAATTCAAATTCAAAAGTGAAAGCATCCGAAGCCCGCGGCTTAACACAGCAAAAGAGAAACTCCCATTCACAAAATTCAAATAATACTACTGATGATAAAGAACGGGTTGAATGTTAACCACTTTCGTTTCCATATAACTATAAACTAGGATAAAAGTTTATCAGCATGCATTGAATAACCCCATGTTGTAGCGCAAAAAAATAACAAATATTGCACCAATAATTGCTGGTGCAACCGACTGAGAAAGTTAGTTGCAAAAGAGCGACCAGTGGGAAGAATGAGTCTGGAGCCCTGGAGTTTATTGAGGTAAAATCATGGTTCATAGTTAGAATTGTTCCCCAAATTAAACTTTGACCTAGAATTTTAATAATGGCCATTTATCAGTTATTGACCGCACCATGGAAATATCATATCGACCAGAATGTGGTACTGGAACATATGTGTGCTTATAAAATGTCAGCTGCACATATTTTGGCCTCCGCTCTCTGAGTTGTATATCTGTGTGATACAAATTAAAATGTACTGAAATCTTTGGCTATTTATGTGTCATCATGTGTAATCATCATAAAATACATGATGGACCACATTAAATCACACATATCTAAAGATTTATCTTTGTGAGAGACCCAGTTATGAAAGCTGCATTCATATCTGCTCTGGAAGATTATGTTCTAACACAACACCACATGAATGTGTTATGATTACTCAAAACCCATAGGCAGTCTGAAACACATGAGGCCACATTGCTGTTCTATTGCTGCTCTGTTGTGACATTTTTTCCTGTTTAAACATTGAAAGATACATTGATGTAAAACGGCTCTCCTTAATAAAATCCAATCACAAGTGGTTTGAGACAGATGTACCAAGTGTAAACAACAGTAATGTATGGAGATAAAATTATGCCTGAAAGATTGGCATGTGCAGGGTAAGATTTGTGAAAGTGTACATAAGACAGCAAGCGTAAATTAATTTTGCATTTGCAAGAAAATATTTGTAAAAGTGTAAGAAAAAAAGATTTGCAGCCTTTTACAGTTTTTCTGTAAGTGTAATTCATGTATTGTGAAACTGCATCTTCATGCTAAGGCAAAATAAATATCTGTATTCTACTGACTTCCATTTTTCCGCGCTTACACTTTTTGCACTGTTTCGCCCAAATACAGCCAAAAGTATTGCAAGCCTGTGCACAGCGTTTTGCAATTGAAAACAGCCATATCAAGAACTGGAAAATGGATTGACCGCCTAAAATCAATGTGTGTGTGTAAAAAATAAACTGTTGCGAATGTCTAAATTACTTCCTGTGTGCATAGGGCAAAATGTTCCCCAAATAACCCGATGTATTTCTGTGTCTTTGCGCTTTTTCACTGATTTCAGATTTGCAAGCACAGGTGGAAGGCGGGACCTTCTTCTTGCAGCCAATCAAATGAGGCTCTCGCTGACTCTCGATTTACTCTTATCCGATTGGTTCAATAAACACTTCACATGCCAAAACATTAATCTTCGTTGAACTCGCTTCATGCTTATTGCTGGAATTATATTTTTCATGCATATTAAATAAATAATATTAATAAAATAATAATAAAACAAAAAAGCGATAATAAAACAAAAAAGAGAGAATTGTGCCAAAACTGCAAGCGCAAAGACACAGAAGTACATCGGGCTATTCGGGGATATTTTGCCCTACGCTAGGGCTGGGCGATATATCGAATATTAGCAATAATATCGCAATAATTTTGACGACGATGTAAAATTTGAAAATATCGTGATCGAAATTTAATTCATACAGTGAACACTAGAGAGAGTATAGGCTACTATGTGTCAAGAAGTTTGATTTATTGCCCCTCATAAACCCCCTCCTCCTACCATAAATGGACACCTGTTTGGACACCTGTTTCTGTACACCCCCACCCATCTAAACCGGCCATCTGTTTATCCACCCCAATGAACCCATAGAATTTATGATTGTTTGGGAAAGTGTTTTTTGTGTGGGTTAATTGAAACTGTTTTTTAACTATGTGCTTTAAACTTTAAATAGTGAAACGTGATATGCTTATTAAACAGGGATAAGGGAAGTTTTTATTAAAGTTTTCACACATACATTTCAAGAAAAACATCAAACTATATAAAAAATATATAAGCAATGTAATGTCTGTGTTTCCAGAAAAGAGTAAAAACCAGGGGGTTAAGACGGATATTTAAGTGTTGTTAATTTAAAACTAGTTAGAGTTTGTTACAAGTTAGAAAATAAAGAAAAAATGCTGACATCTCACCGTGAACTAAAACAAAAAAAAAATATCAGATAGTTTGTTCAACAATACGGCAGTTTTCTGTTACAATTAAACAAACTATTTAAGTTTGTTTACCAGTTAGAAAATTAAATAAAAATGGTGACTTGTCACCATGATCTGAAACAAAAAGTATCCTTCCAGATAGTTCGTTAAACAGTACATGGCAGTCAAAATCTTGTAACATTACGTTTTTAAAAGTTTGAGAGTTTGTTAACGGTTAGAAAATAAAAGAAAAATGTTGGCATCTCACCATGATCTAAAACAAAAAAAGTATCCTTCCAGATAGTTCGTAAAACAGCACATGGCAGTCAAAATCTTGTAACGTTACAATTTAAAAGTTTGAGAGTCTGTTACAAGTTAGAAAATAAAGAAAAAATGCTGACATCTCACCGTGATCTAAAACAAAAAATATCCATACAGATACGTACGTTAAACAATACGTCATTTTTTTCTCTGTACAATTTTAAAAGTTAGAGCTTGTTACCAGTTAGAAAATAAAAAACGTTAAGCGACAGGTTAAGATACTTGTCAAAATCTATGTTGCACTCTACCATTAGCTACAATTTAAAAACTAGTTAGAGTTTTTCACAAGTTAAACAAAATAAAAAGACCCTCTCATCTTACGATGTTTTCCGCTGATACATCCTCACACGCTGCTGTCAAAACTCCGAATGTTTACGTCCGGTCCCACTCAAACCACACCTACAACCCGCCCCTAACACACCCCTAACACCGGAGGCCCGCAAAGATACGATTTAAATGTATGTTAACTGAATTAAACAAAGTAGTGTTTCTAATAAATCGATATAATTTCTTAATTGATGAAAACATTCTGTCTGTTTTAACATTAGACCATCATTTTTACTTTAAAAAGTTTTACCTTATAAACAATCACCTCTAAGCCATAGGAAAATGTTGTTTGGTTTGTTTTATTTTAGTTTAGTTACTCACACTTAATTTAGTAATACCTTTATTTACTCTTTGGCTTTTGTCAAATTTAGCTTACGGTGTGCTAACCCAGACTTTTTATTTTTGTTCACTTTTAAAATTAGGGTAGTCAAGTTTTCTTCTAAACAATAACTTCTAAGCCAGAGGAAAAACGTTGTTTGGTTTGTTTTATTTTATTTTATTCTATTTT
>JADLZN010000144.1:217189-236842 GCA_018155175.1 Sinocyclocheilus anophthalmus
TTTCTTTTATTTTCTAACTTGTAACAAACACTAACTAGTTTTTAAATTAACAACACTTAAATATTCGTCTTAACCCCCTGGTTTTTACTCTTTTCTGGAAACACAGACATTACTGTTTATATATTTTTATATAGTTTGATGTTTTTTCTTGAAATGTATGTGTGTGAAAACTTTAATAAAAAACTTCCCTTATCCCAGTTTAATAAGCATATCACGTTTCACAATTTAAAGTTTAAAGCACATAGTTAAAAACAGTTTCAATTAACCCACACAAAAAACACTTTCCCAAACAATCATAAATTCCATGGGATCGCTGGGGTGGATAAACAGATGGCCGGGTTAGATGGGTGGGGGTGTACAGAAACAGGTGTCCAAACAGGTGTCCATTTATGGTAGGAGGAGGGGGGTTTATTAGGGGCAATAAATCAAACTTCTTGACACATAGGACCCTATACTCTCTCTTACTTTCCCAAAAGAACGCGCCGAACGTCCAAAAAAGGAGACAACATGTTATTGCGGACTGCTCTACACGCCTCTACTACGCAAGCTCTCATGAGTGTGGTTGCCAGATATCGAGAGTTCGAATCCCCGAATCAGAGCTTCGATGTTACATTGATACATTTTCTGCCCGGTTTGTTTTGCTTATTTTAAGCAATCTGGCAAACATGCGCACGCGCTCGCTCCTCATTGCGGAAGCGCCGCCACCGATGATCTGAAAACACAGACAAAGCTGGAGTTTAGCGATCTAAATGAAAGCATCATTCAGCCGGTCTGTGTTCTGTCATGAGATGTCGACTGTATTGTTTGCGATTGTGATCGCTGAATAAATGCACTTACTCAACCGCTGTTGTTTGAATAGAGAAACATAGGCTATGGCAATTTGGAATTACGATTAGCAATAACTGTTATAATATTTTCATTTGTTTTAGCTGTTTTCATAATGTAGACAGAGAGAGTGTATAGTCTTTTGGTTCAATTATTAGATCTATATATATATATATACAGTAATAGGCCTATAACACTAGATGAGGTAAAATAAACCATGTATGAGTCCACATTCTATTGATTTGTGCTCATAGTGGTGGAGCATCCATGAGGCACATTTCCCCAAATTTGCAAAATTAGCTAAGAAATACCTATGTGTTCCAGCATCTAGCTCCCCATCTGAGAGGGTTTTTAGTGCCAGTGGGAACATAGTTTTATGCCACAGAGCTTCTCTTAAACCAGAGACAGTTGACAGACTTGATAGAACCACTCTTGTTCAATCATGATGGCGCCAGTGTGTATGGCCGGCCGTCTGTCGCTCCTCGTTGCATGGATGTTTGTCCTGTTTTTTTCGACTGTTTTAAATACTGCAGACTCTCTACTGGTGTATGATCGCCAAACACTTCTTGGCATAAGATCAGCTATGGAAAATATGGCGATCTATAATGTTAATCGGGGTGGAAAAAACAATTCGCCCCTTCCTCCGCTCCTGCGTGGATGACCTGCTTATCGCTGCCGGACCCTATGCTCTCTCGGGAGAAAGAAGCGATCCAGACGCCGCGGTAAACGAGGTGGTCTGTTGGTGAAAGTGAAGACTTTAATGGCTTTGTTCCCTAATGTCAATCCTCGCTGGATTTGAGCAGATCTTGACGTGGATTGTCGCCGGAACGTGCTTCGATGCTCTTGGGATCCCGCGTATAAGTGGCTGGTACCTGTAATCGGCGTAGATAAGGAGCCTCTGGTTAACATTCATCGGCCACCCCGTCTCAGAAGAGGTGGTGTGGATGCTTCTCTCCTTCGGCCTTTTGACCGCGAATCTTCGTCGCTGAAAGACTCATCTCCAGTGAGGATAGCCTTGGTGAATGCTAGATCACTAGCTAACAAAGTCTTTATTTTGAATTACTTTTTTACTTCCAAGGACCTGGGCATGTTGTGTGTGACTGAGACCTGGATCGGTGTTGGTGAGTCGAGTGTTTTTTCAGAAGTTTTACCACTGAACTGTACCTATTTTAACTCTCCATGTCTTACAGGACGAGGAGGCGGAGTAGCAACTATTTTTAAAGAACATTTAAACTGTCGGCGTCTGCCATCTTACTCCTATTCCAGCTTTGAAGTCAGTGTTTTTGAACTAAGGCTGGGTTATGCGGTGCTGTGCGCTATTGTTTATCGCCCACCCAAATACAACAAGGACTTTATTGATGATTTTTCAGATTTTCTGGCTGGAATTATGCCAAAATATGACCGGGTCTTAATTGCTGGGGATTTTAATATTCATGTGTGCTGTCCAAACCAAGCCTTTGGCTAAAGCTTTTTTAAATCTTGTGGAGTCTTTTAACTTAACTCAGTTTGTGGCTAGTCCCACACATAAATGTGGACACATACTAGATTTGGTTTTATCATATGGCTTGCCTATTGGTAATATTGAAGTCTGTGATGCCATTTTCTCTGATCATCTGCCTGTTTTATTTGAGATATGTTCCCCTTGTGATTCTAAAGCGACTGCTCCAACCTGTCGCTGTTGTACGATCAATCCTTCAACTGCTCAATTGTTTTCTGAGGCTTTTAATGGCATTGATGATGATTATTCAATGTCCTCATATGGCCTTAACCTCACTGTTCTTTTCAACCTGCCAAAGTATTTTGGATACAGTGGCCCCTTTTAGGACGGTTCGAGAAAAACCTAGAGTTCAACCGTGGCTGAATGCTACTACTCGACCTGTAAGGATTGAGTGTAGAAGGGCGGAACGCCGCTGGAAGAAGGATAAATTGCAGATCTCTTTCGATATTTAAAGGAGAACTTGTCTAAATATCAAAAAACTGTTAGATCTGAGAAATCAAAGTATCTCTCTAATGTTATCTGTAATAACTCTCATAAGTCAGCTGTGGTGTTCAGTACTATTAATGCTGTTTTGAACACTCCCCAAGCTACTTGTTTAGAGCCTTCTGCTGAAATGTGTGAGAATTGTTTTAATTTTTTTATCAATAAGATTGAGGCTGTTAGAGCTAATATTTCTCTCCCATTGACATTTGTATCCATTTCCACTGAGTGCTCTGCTGTTTTTAGTCAGTTTGAGCCGGTGTCTCTTACCTCATTGAGAGAGATCATTGTTAAAATGAAATCTTCCTCGTGCGGCATGGATATTGTTCCTCCTTGTCTTCTGAAAGACTCATTTGAAACTATTGGTCCTAAAATACTTGCAAATATTAATAGTAGCCTAGCCTCGGGAGTCGTACCTAAGTATTTTAAACATGCAGCAGTGGAACCAGTAATCAAGAAATCTAACTTGGATTCATCAGTCTTTGCTCACTTTAGACCTATCTCAAAACTTCAGTTTCAAACTACTACCTTCTCCAAACTACTGGAGAAGGTAGTATTTGGACAATTTAATTCATATTTAGATCTACATGGTATTCACAAAGTGTTTCAGTCTGGTTTTAAATCTTTACACAGTACAGAAACTGCACTGTTGAAGGTTTTTAATGACTTGTTACTTGCTACTGACTCAGGGAACTGTGTGATTTTAATTCTACTAGACCTTTCGGCTGCATTTGATACTGTAGACCATAAGACCTTGATTACACGCTTAGAACACTGTGTTGGTATTAAGGGTACTGCGTTGGGATGGTTTAGATCCTATTTGTCCGAAAGAACTTTCTCAGTTTGCTTTGGAGACTTTGTAGACTGCTTCTTTCACGTGTGGGGTCCCCCAGGGCTCCATTTTGGGGCCTATTTTGTTCTCCCTGTTTAACGAATTATCCACTGAAGGTGAGCGTAAGTGAGAACCCAAGTGCAGTGTATTTACAGTGTGATCCAAACATCCAAACAATAATCCGTGACTTGACTTGACATGAACAGACTTGACTAGGCATGAACAGACTTGACGAGGCATGAACAGACTAGACTCACCGACATGCTGGGTTAGTCCAGGCCTTGGAGGCTGGAGGCAGAGTCAAGGGATACTGCAGCCCCGGCGACGCTGGAGGATGGCAGTCCCGCGGGGCTCGCTCCGCAATGATGGTGGGCTGAGGGCGAGCAGAGGGGCTGCCAGACGACAGCGGTGGAGGAGGCTGGAGCGGGTGGGAGGGCGTGCATTTCCGAGGAGCGGCCACTGGGGCAGATTCATGGACAGAAAAGGCCTCAGGAGCAGATTCATGGACAGGAGAGGCCTCAGGAGCAGACTCATAGGCAGGAGAGGCCTCAGGAGCAGACTCGTGGACAGGAGAGGACTCAGGAGTGCAGTGTGCAGCCCACACTCTCAAAATGGCGACCGCCATTACCGGAAGGGCAGCAGAGTGTGGCAGGACCAAGACGGCGGGGCTTGAGAGCGCTGACGTCACCGGAATGCCTGCAGCTCGCACCGACATCAGAGGTGGGTCCATCACACTAGCAATCAGTCTTTTCAGTCTTGGCCCACACTCCGCGTCCGACTCAGGCGTGGCGGCCATCTTAGCCGGGGACTCAGGCGTGGCGGCCATCTTGGCCGGGGACTCAGGCGTGGCGGCCACCTTGGCCTCGTGCGTGACAGTACGTATGATGTGAGCAGGCTCTGGCTTGGCAGACTTGACGTGAAGAGAACTTGGCGTAGCAGACATGACTGGAGCAGGCTCTGGTTTGGCAAACGTGACGTGAGCAGGCCCTGGGGTAGCACACATGATGTTAGCAGACATGATGTTAGCCGGCTGTGGCCTTGGCATGCATGACGAGAAACCTTTGGGAAGTGTCATGTTCCTTATCTTCATGACACGCACAGGAAAGCAGATCCCACTCATCGCAATCCAGTCTTGACTGTCAGTGACCCTTGTGGGGTATTGGCGTGGCATTTATTGATAATGTCATGAATAGTCCAAAATCGGAAAGTGCTTGAGATCAACAATCGTTAAAGTTCACCCTGAACAAAGTTCACAAAAATCCCTCACGAAATCTCTATAGGCCTGTCACTTGACGAAGCAGAGGAGGCCGTGAATGCTGTTTCATTGTAGAGATTCGTGTAGTCTGTAACAAATCCATCCCACTGAAGGCGAGCATAGTTAGAACCCAAGTGCAGTTTATTTACAGTGTGATCCAAACATCCAAACAATAATCCGTGACTTGACTTGACATGAACAGACTTGACTAGGCATGAACAGACTTGACGAGGCATGAACAGACTTGACTCACTGACAGCGGGTTACAACATCAATACACGATGACAGACAATGGCAACATGATGGCTACTTACAGCAAACAAGAGGGTCACATGACAAGAACAAAACATCTAAAACAAAACCAATCAGAACCTGACACATACACAAGGCATTAGAGACATGGCAAGGAAGCTGACAAAACTGGAACCATGACTAACCCAAAAATAAAAAGAAAAGACCGAAACCTGCACAGAAACACAACCCAAACACCAATTACAACGCCTGTTACTCCCCTTAGGACATATTTTTTAGGAAAATTTGGTATTACTTTTCATTGCGTTATGCAGACGAATACCAAATGTATCTACCCATTTGAAACTAAGAATACTTGCTCTTTAGCACGTCCTATTCGCGTTTCCTCTGAGGAAATTAAGGACCTGGATGGACTAAATTTCCTTAATTTTAATGAAAATAAAACAAAAGTTATACTGTTTATGCCGGGAGGTACTTGTGAGTTATCAGATTTGAACCTTGGTGAATTGAAGCCACCTGTGAAGCCCTATGTAAAAAATGTAGGTGTTATCATGGATTGTGATT
This sequence comes from Sinocyclocheilus anophthalmus, assembly GCA_018155175.1. Classification (NCBI taxonomy): domain Eukaryota; kingdom Metazoa; phylum Chordata; class Actinopteri; order Cypriniformes; family Cyprinidae; genus Sinocyclocheilus; species Sinocyclocheilus anophthalmus. The sequence continues at coordinate 222,896 of JADLZN010000144.1, forward strand.
TTTAAATTGGACAAACAGATTAACTCGGTAGTTAAATCCTGTTTTTTCCAATTGAGACAAGTCACCAAGGTGAAATCTTTCCTGTCTTTTAAAGACTTTCAAAGAATCGTTCATATTTTTATTTCAACTCGTCTGGATTGTTGTAATGGCCTCTATATAGGTATTAGTCAGGCCTTTCTCTCCAGACTGCAGATGGTCCAGAACGCGGCAGCTCGATTGCTGATGGGTACATGAAAGCGGGAACACATCACCCCTGTTCTCGCCTCTCTTCATTGGTTACCTGTCCATTTTAGGATTCAGTTTAAGATTTAGATTTTTGTTTTTAAATCTCTTAATGGTTTAGCACCTAAGTATCTGTCCGACCTGATTAAGCTGTATGCTCCACTAAGAGCACTAAGGTCTGCTGACCATTTGCTTTTAGTCATCCCACGGGTAAAGTTGAAGAGCAGTGGTGACCGAGCATTTGTAGTGGCGGCCCCGAAGCTCTGGAATATTTTGCCCCTCTACATTAGACAGGCTCAAACACTTGCTATCTTTAAATCTAGCTTAAAAACTCATTTTTACAGTCTGGCATTTGACGATACATGAGAGCTACTTTCTTCTATTGTTTTTATGGTGTCTTATTGTCTTTTTATTGTGTTGTTGACTGTTTGTAATCACTGACATTTTTATTCTCTTATGTGTGTACAGCACTTTGACAATCACTTGTTGTTTTAAAAAAAGTGCTTTATAAATAAACTTTGACTGACTTGACTTGTGTTCTTCGCTACAAATTAAAAAAAAAAACTTATTACCGAGTTTTAATTATTTCCCACATTGCACAGGGTAAATTGTGATTGCAGCACTAAAAAGTTGAAAAACACATCCCCTTTCTGTTCTGCTATTGGTTTTGCAATACTTCAGTTACATATACATGTTGTTCATTGTTAAGTCAAAATGCCGTACAAGTGATCCACTTGGTTTCTCTAGATTTTTTAACTCGTTAAATTTGCACTAAACGTTTTGTGTCATTTGCTTCTGTACCATCACTGCATAATCTAGATTGTTCGTTTGGTTGTTTTTTTAATGGGGGCAAAAGAAAATCATGTTTTTTTTATTATTTAAAAGCAAATGCAAACATATCGAAATATATATCGAATATCGTAAAAACTTTGACAATATCGAGATATCATTTATTTTTATATATCGCCAAGCCCTACCCTATGCACACAAGAAGTAATTTAGATATTTGCAACAGTTCATTTTTTATACACACACATTGATTTTACGCGGGTCAGATCCATTGTTTTTTCCAGTTCTTGATGCGGTTGTTTTCACTTACTTCAGAAGAATACAGATCATATTTATTTTGCCTTAGCATGAAGTTGCAGTTTCACAATACATGAATTACACTTACAAAAAACTTTTTTTCTTACACTTGAAACGTGATTTACACATATTTTCTTGCGAATGCAAAATTAATTCACGCTTGCTATCTTATGTACACTTTCACAAATCTTACCCTGTGCATGCGAATCATTTAGGCATAATTTTATCTCCATAGTAATGTCACTCAATTGGCCACTTGTGATTATATCACTCAAATGGCCCCATGTATAAAACTTTGCATAGATTTCATCTATGCATATGCAGTTGCACATTTTGCATAAATGTCCTCTACACTTTTCAAATGTATAAAAATGTACATACTGTATGCCACAAATTGCACAAAATACACTTTATAAATTCCAGTGGGAGATTATGTGCAGAAGCTTTATTTCTTACTCCAAAAATCCCAGAAATGACCAAATAGGGAGCTTACAACAGCTCTTTATCCATCACATCTACATATAATTTTCATATGCATGTTGCCATCCAGACACAGGATACTGTGTATTGATACAGTTGAACGTTGCCTGTGCCAATATAATTCCTCTGCTAAAAATTATTTTCTTAATCAGTATTTGAATATCCATAAAACGAGGCAAAATTGGATAAAATGTTATTTTCAGAGATATCTTGATAGATTAGACCTTGTATTGTTCTCATACTATAGCAGATTGTTTTTCCTTTATTAATGGAGTTTTGCTACAAGAATGTTTAGATATGTCCGGTTAACAAAATCACTGATGCAGATTATTTGTAGTATTAAAAAGTCCTTTTAGACTTTAGCTTTTGAACTTTCAAAAATAAAATGTGCACAGCATAATTCACAAGGGTTATCACTGTTATCAGGTTTCAGTGGGACAGTCCTCTTTTTTCTGGGCATTTCCGTTAACTCTGTAATAATATTTCTGAATTTAGAACCCACAGGAATTGAAAGTAGTATGATCCGAGAAATCCATTAAATACACGCATCCAGCCTAAAATGCCATGGGAAACATCTTCCAAAACAGCACATCCATCACCAGTCTTTACTTTGTCAAACATAACATTTTAATGCCTTTTCAATTAGTTATGTGAATTGCATGTAAAGTTATTTGAGCACCTAACTGCATAGATTTTTATTTTAAATGTGTGTAAATGTAAAAAACGTGTTACTCATTTTCTTTGGATTGTTACTACACCTCCAGAGTTACCAAAATGATTTTACCATACACAAGGTCTAGAGGGTGCAGACAGTACACATATTTTTACTCCGAGTTTATTTTTTATTTATTTATTTATTTTTTATAAATCCTTAGTGGGGGAAATAGTGTATGCAGTTTTTGGTGCCCATACACTTTACTTTTGGGATCAGGTCTCAGGTGTAAACAAGACCTTTGAGGCGAATGTGTCTGCCAGTTCTAGGACAAAATAAATTGTAGACAGAGGCATCATGCCCATTCAAAGTTCAGATTTTTGAGCCAAGTGGATTTTAAATGCAGCTTCCAAAAGACAAAAAAAAAAAATAGCTGAATAATATTTTTAATATTTGATACGATCACACCGGCGTGATTAGATCATTCAGTGCGGCACATAACCAACTGTGAAATTTAAGGGGTCCATATGATGTTCAAAAGAACATTTTTTGTGTATTTGTTGCAATGAAATGTGTTTGCGGATTAAAGTTCAAAAAACACATTATTTTCCACATACTGTACATTATTGTTTCTCCTCTATGCCCCACCTTTCTGAAACACGTCGATTTTTACAAAGCTCATGAGCTTTGTAGACCGTTTGGGTTTTTTTTTCGATACCGGGGTGCCAAATCGCTACTGTTTAAATGGTTCCGGTGCCATAAACGTGCCTTTAACCGATACTGTTATTAATATATTATATTAAAAAAGACACAAGAAAGAAAGAAAGAAAGAAAAAAATTCCCACCTCCAATTATGGATTGGCCATTAGCATCGAAATAGATAGAGAAAGGGTCAAGTTTTTTTATTAAAAAAAACAAGCAGATAAAATTAGAAGTAGCATTTTAATAGAGAGTGCTAGAGTTAGAGGGTTAAATGAAGATGAAAGAGATGTGTTTTTCAGCCGTTTCTTGAAAATATTAAAGACTCAGCTGCTCGGATTGAGTTAAGCAGGTCATTCCACCAGGAGGGAACAGTTACTGTAACGTCCATGAAAGTTTGATCTAGTCGAATTGCAAAATGTCAATAGCAGCATTTCAGTCAAATGTATTTATTCAATAATTTCCAACCTTTAACCCACTTGGGAACATCACCCAGGCACCAGTTTAAAATAGCCCATTCGTGTAAAAAATGCGATTGGCAACCCGCATCCACAAGAGCTACCGGAGTCCAGCTTTATTGATCACGGTCGAGAATAGGAAGATGGCCTGAACGAAGACCATGCTGGAGTATTTGCTGCTCAACAGGTCTTGAGCTCATTGACAAATATCTGATCTTGTAAGATGTGCTTGCTCCCTTTACACAGAGTGCGTGTGATCGCGAAATCGAAAGTGAAAGTAAACAGCGCAAATGCTCATTCAAAAATGTTTAAATACACCGCATCCTGAGAGCGGCTTCCTGGTGCGCCAAAATTATATACAATATTAGTATGTTTAAAGGAGTGGACACGAAAATATCAGTGAAACACATGTTTGCGGGAGCAGGCGGCAATGGTCAGATATTCAGCGGGAGTGGGATTAAGAAGACAGCCGAATCCCGGACATTTTGGGCGATTAAGAAATCCCGGCCGGATGCATTTTGTAGGTCCAAAAAGAGGACATGTCCGGGGAAAAGAGGACGTATGGTCACCCTAATTTATTGCTAATCGATGTATTCTTTTTAAAGTAGCATATAGAATATATTTTCTGCCTCATTCTGTGACAAGAAGCCTCATTAGATTGCAAAAGGAAGCATTTGACTGGTGTTGTGGAGTAAAAAGTTTATAATTTTCTCTTTTGTTGGACAACATGTTTAGAAATGTGAATACAAGGGAGGTTTAGTTTTAGGCATTTTAATTTAAGCATGTTTAGTTAACGGAAGGCTACCTGCTGCCCTCATTCGGTTCTAGGACATACTGGTTACATTGGTACCGGGTTTCGGTACTGTAGCGAATCAGCTCATGGGGAAATATGAATAATTAAACATAACTAGTTATAATTAACTATTCAAATTTTAGATCCACTGGTCAACTGGTCTGTCAATTCTAATAACGTTACTTTTTCCCTGTTCATGGAATACACTTTCTTACTGACAACTCATACACGAGCCTGTAGCATAAATCCTGATGATTAGGACTCCAGTTATTAGCAACCATGAACAACGGTCAGTGTGATACAAGTAAGACCTTTATTACTACATAAACACCTTAAACTATCCAACATACTACATAAACACCATGACACTAGTCCTAACATACACATACACAAACACACACACACACACACACACACACACGCATACAGTTGGTATAGGAAAGGATTAAAGCTTAGGCAGTAAAGAACAGAGAAATAAAAATATGAAGTTATGGAACCATTTGCATATTCAGCAGATCTTCACCTGAGGGAAGCGTCAGATTCTTATTTCAAACACACCTTGTAAAAAGGTGTTACTGATACTTAATGTATCAATTAATAGACTAAGTTTGATACTTGCACATCTCGCCTGTTTGAAAAAGAGTCCTGATGCACTTTGGGGCTCCAGCTGGTCTCTGCTGAAGTTGGTTGATGAAAAAGAACCAGTTTGAGTCAGAGAATCTTGGTGAATGGAAAAGTCAAGGCCGAAGCCTGGCATGAACTTAGGGTGTCCTGGAGCGTTGTAGCTCACATCTTTTCAGAATCTAACAGAACCGCAGACTGAAGGCGTGTCATTGATGTGAGGCCTTTAAGGTCTGAGAATATTCACGCCTCTCAAGATGGGCTTGTCCAATGAGACAGGCCGGAATCCATTGAGAGTTTGGAGATACTGGGGAGTTTTTATGACCCTTTTTGTGAGGGCATGGTAATTTGCAAATGTACTTGAATCGAAATTACTAAAGATTCTCAGGACACTAATATATTGCCTATGTACCAACATATAATATACACGCTCGTTTAGATCATCAGAAGGCGAATTCATAGATACTAAACATGGTAGGATTACATATCGCAAGATGACAGGAATGGGTTCAATCATAAGCATGCATAGAATAGTCTATAAATATCAAAGACAACATACACCATGGACTGAAGGATATTTGTGTTCATTCAAAGAAAGGTTTTCCGATGGATTAATTAGTGAAAAGTCCATTTCTACTGTGTATTGTGTCTCTTCCTATGGAAAAGGTGGTGATTTTCGCTACTCGCATTCCTTTGGGGCCATAAAACCAGTGATATCAGCATCAGTTGCCATGGGGACCAGGGGGGGCCTGGTGTCGTTCACAGACATCCTGGCACCCATTATGTTTATTGGGTGAGGGGTCTGTGACGATTTGTTAATCTAATGAATAACTGATTTGTTAAATCAAATGAAAAATTGTGTGTTTGATTAGTCCAGACGCTACGTACCCAACCCTAGCGATGAGACAAAAACATTAACCCATTATAAACGAGGCATTTGTTTGCATCCAGTGGGGACATAATTACAGATTATAATGACTTATACGGTCTTTTTAGATGTTGCGTTGCCGCGTAAACATAAAACCATGTCTCATTTGTGATCGGAGAAATGACAAACAAGTGCTACTCTACACTGCTCAAACTCGCGTTTGAAACATCAGTGGCAAATCCTTTAAATATGAAAAACATACTTACAGTCTTTGAGTCTGAACAGCCGGCATTGTAGGCTACTCTTCAGGATCAGGAAACAGTGCTCCATAAAATGTGCTGCACACATTTGGATATTTGGGTTGAAGTGTTCTGGAGCAGTGTTGTAAATACAACTTAACCACTGATTTTCTAGTTGTGTCCTCTTTTGGAAGACCAAACTATGTAATTTCGCTTTCACAACAAAACACACGGCGACCTAGAGTGAGCGGCGGCCTACAGTGAGCAGAGGCCGGCGGGCTTGAGAACGGCGCAGGGCTGGCGGATTCGACGAAGGAGCGTCCGGAGTGCTTGCGGCAACCACATGTGACGATCCTGGGATGGACTCCGCTTCGTCCACGGTTAAAGCTGATCTGGCGAGCCACCAAGTAGTTCGCTTTCAAACAACGAACCACACAGTGCCTTCACGTCATGCGGCAGCAATAACACAATACTACAGTGAGAATAAGTTATGCCTTCTTTCTTTGCATGAGCATTTGGGCGGCATTATGCTAATATTTCCACTTAGTGAGGTAGATATGTGGGGCGTGTTAGAAAGAGCCGTTTTAGTTAGGCGTGGTTAACTCTTAACTTTTAAAAGAATATCTCTTTGGATTTGAGACTTAGTCTTTGCAACATTACAGATCTTATTTATGCACCAAGAACTTGTAACACTACAAAGAGAAAAGAAAAATTTAAATCGCATCATACGACCCCTTAAAATCTGCGTTCGCTGGCTGGCACTGAGCCAGAGACAGACATGTTTTTACAGCGCTGCGCATTATAACCAATCACATACGATGCTGTTGAGCTTATGAATGCAATGACCAATCAGAGGTGTTCAGATGAGTCATCGCTAAAATGCCGGTGTTTTCTTCACTCGCTCGCTGACTGAATACCTCTTTCTGGCGAATTCTCTCGTCAGAATCAACAAAGTGCAAATGTTTGTACGAATCTGTAAGATATTAATTTCATAGTGTAAACAGCTTCAGTGATTTTAATGGGAGTTTTTGAGAGTGCTTGAACCAGACTGTCCAGTGAAAATGTTCTTTGATAATGTAAATGTTCTTTGCTCTCTTTCTATACAATGAAAGTGTTATGATTAGTAGCCCAACTTGCAATGTTTTTATTCACATTAACTTTCAATGTTAAATTCACATTAAATATAAACTCAGTCGTATTAAAAATATGTTATGGCATGACACCCATATCTGTTAATTAAGTAAACAGTACATATTTTTTTATACATAGTTAATAGATTATTATTAGGTTACTTTGACCGTCGCCCACTTTAGAGCAACATAATCTATAAAGGTGAGAATCAAGATATTTCATGATATAGTTAATGCGTTTGGGAATGTTTCAAATAAAAAGGAGAAAAATAAATAAAACATAAGTGCTGTTGTGGCTGCTGTTTGTCACATGATGACCCCCCCCAACTCGTGCCCCCTCAAAAATAATGAGTGCATGACACCCCTGATTGTAGATGCTAGAATTGGTTGCCTAAACACCAGAATCCGCAGATTTCCATTTGTTTGACACCAGGTAGTGACCAAATCTGTACATGCAATGTGTGCTGAAATTTCACTGTGTGCTTTTGAAATAAAAAATGTCTAGAGATTTGTGTGAGCATATACTTATCATGGCACTGTTTTGTGATGTTACTAGCAGAGTCAACACATTTTAGTTAAAAAAAAAAAGTTATGGCAACATTAGCACAGTTGTAATGAACAGTTTCTATATTGGGCTGAAGATGTGTTTGTTCTCACAGAAAACCTAACCAAAATGTGGGTCAGTCCAAGGAACTCATCTCATGCTTTTTTTTGTCCCCTCCCTCTGGGTTAGGAATTATTTCTTGAGCTAAAGACACACCACAGTTTAAAAAGATTAAAGGTGCAATAGGTGATTGTCTTCAGAAATTTTTTTTGTTATGCTGGTTGAAAGTCTCTTCACTCGGTCCGAGCGTTTTAATATGCTTTCCTACCTGCCTGTCAACTTATGTATTTGCATACCTCTGCGCACCCGGTTCGTGCAGACACGATATGTCATCAGCACATTCACGCACGCTGTGCAGACAGAGCGAGAATGGCAGACAAACACCAACAAACTGATCTTCCTTCCTGGTATTGTAGTGCTTTTAAGTTTTCGCCCCGGTGAATGACACCAATTTAGTACCCAGCTTATCCAGTCCTCGCATCAGCGCGTTAGAAGTGAGCTACGTTCATGAACTGTGTTCTGATTGATATGATTCCTACACAGTGTTAATTGCTCCCTACTCCCTGAGCAGGGGAAATCCCTTGAAGTTTACTTCACTTCAGAACATGGGCTGGAATTGGGAACCGCTGATAGGCCCGAGTTAATGACAAATGTCAGGAGAGCATTATTGTAGAGCGAAAGCACATTAATATAGTGCGCGAGCACGAACCTCCCCGCTCGCACGTGGATTTCCTTTGCTCTTGCACAAAACCGGACACGCGCGCTCAGATACACGCTGCTCTCGTCCAGAGAGTTTGTGCGCACTTAAAACGTGTCTCTCCTCTTAGAGATATATTATTGTATTGATATATAGCACATTATATTAATGTGCTTTCGCGCTACAATAATGCGCTCTCGACATTTGTCATTAAAATAACGCCATACTGATGTAGCCTATTGTAGTAATGTTGTCTCTGGTATTCTGGTCTGTGAGCGTATATGTGTTCAAGGGGCGTGGCTTTGGACGGCGATTGCAGGGAGGGTGGGACGTTCGCTTTCAGTGCTATCAGGCTAAAGTTAGCATTTTCCAAGATCTCCTACTGCACCTTTAATGAGTAACGTCTGTGGACACTGCCACTGATGGACAGATATGAAACTTTGCTAAGAGAAAGCCATAGAGAGCCGAGGTGGTTTGTGGTTTACAGAGAGATCCGTGCATGCTTGAGCATATTCTCTCATGTGGAAATAGCAGAGGGTCAACGTGAATGTTACCAGAGCAGGCTATTGACTTCAGACAACAGAAAATAAACTGAAATTGAATTCCCAGAAAACATTTCAGTCAACAAATTAACAGCCAATGATTGTTTTTCCATTCAGACAGCAAACATGCCTTCAGACTGGGGTTACACTGATCGATTGATGGTCTCAAAGGCCACTTGACAAGACAAGCCATCATTGGATTAGGATGTGTTTCAGACTTCTAAGTAGTATTTTTTTCTGTCCATTTTATGATCACATTCCTCCAGTCATTGTTTGTTTTGGTCATGTGGTTGAGGATCGAGTGTCCGTTTGTTGTGGTAATCTGAATTAAGTTGGTGGCGTTGTGCTGCTGGCCACAGTGTCTTTCTGAGTGTGACTCACAGCAGGCGACTGGCTTGGACGCTGAGCCTCGTCTGTGTAATGTTCTCCAAACTTGGCAGCTTAGGATGTCTGACTCCCTCCTCCAGACAAGCTCAATATGCGTATAACTAAGGAAATGTGTTTAGAGCCAGAGGGCGGCCTTAAACTATAGCCACAGCCATATCACCCTGCAGCCAGAGACTGGTTGCCCACTGAAGCTAAGCAGGGTTGAGCCTGGTCAGTACCTGGATGGGAGACCTCGTGGGAAAACTAGATTGCTGTTGAAAGTGGTGTTAGTGAGGCCAGCAGGGGGTGCTCACCCTGTGGTCTGTGTGGGTCCTAATGCCCCAATATAGTGACGGGGACACTAAAAACACAAAAAGCACTGCCTTTCGGACAAGACATTAAACCGAGGTCCTGACACTCTGTGGTCATTTAAAATCCCATAGCATTTCTCGTAAAGAGTAGGGGTGTAACCCCGGTGTCCTGGCCAAATCTGCCCCCCTGGCCTTTGTCAATCATGGCCTCATAAAAATCCACTGAATTGGCTCCATCTCTCTCTCCTCTCCACCTGTAGCTAGTGTGTGGTGAGCGCACTGGCACCGTTGTCCTGTGGCTGCCATTCGGCACATCCAGGGGGTGCTGCACACTGGTGGTGTGTTGAGGAGAGACCCACCAAAATTATGTAAAGGCTGGGGTGTACAAAATCCACAATAAAGCGCTATATAAATGCATCATTCATTCATTCATTCATAAAAGTCCTCTGTAGGGTTGGGTACCGTTCACATTTTGGTGCCGGTACCTGACGGTAACTTTTTTCGGTACTTTGCTCTGTGTATTTACAAAAACATTTATTTCAGTGAAAAATAAGTCCAAAATTCTCAATTTCAACATTTTGAACAATAGTGCCTTACAAACTTTTTCTTTCTTTCTCCCCCCCACCCCAGAAATTCTTGTTTAAATTTTTCTGATAATCAAATGAAGGCATTAAACATTTATTTTAAATCAAATGAAAATTAAACCCTTTTATTTTTTGGCAAACGAAGAAAAATTGTGTGAATATTCCTTAAAACAATTTTTAATAGGCTAATAATTTTTTTTTTTCTACAATTAAGTGATTAATATGGTTGCAAAATTTATTTTTATAATTTAATTGTTTTACTTAAATTTGATAGAAAATGTGAATATTTAAAGATGCACATTATACTTTACAAAAGTAATACAAGAGTAATATATTTCTGTTACATGTAAAACCATACTTTTATTTTGACAGGTTGCCATGAAGTTTCTGTGTCTATACAGTATGATGATGCTAGTTTTCTCAAATGAAACGGTAAAATTCTCGCGAAGTGACTCTCACAGCAGCTCTGGAGATTAAGTTTTTCTGTTCGTTATGCGTGCTTCAGTATTTGTGTAGTAAAAAAAAAAAACGCGTTTCCGCCATTCATACATACAGAAGCAAGCAGAACATGCAGGATTCATATTTAAAAAGTATTTTTTGCAGCTTAATATTTATAGACAATAGTAGGCTGCGTGATTTGAGACGTTACGATTTCCTAATCGCAAAGCTGCGATATGGACACGATATTACTCTGTTTCAGAGCATATGCATGACTGCCAGCCGTTAGTGCAATTCTACTACACAATAGAGTGAGCGCACCTCCGTTCTCCCCAATCGACTAGGGATGCAAATCAATTTTAATACTGATTTCATTTGATTAGTAACTATTCGGTTATTATTGTTACTAGAATTTTTAAAAAGATATAAAAAAATTTTTTTTTAATTGGACACAAAAGATTACATACTTTTATAAAGATTAGAAAAATGACCATACAAAGGTTTATATAAAAAACTAAAAATTTACTGTTAATCACTTTGAGTCAAATATCACCTCCTAATGGGAAGGCAATTTTTTTTTTAATTTTGGTGCTCCTAAATTTTTGATTGTGCACAAGCGCTCCTAAAAAGAAAAATAAGCGTAGAGCCCTGCCGGGTGTCATTTAAATATTGCTGTAAAAAAAACTGCTGCTAAAGAGCGTTTATGACCGCTTCAGATCAGAAAGAGATGAAATAGTGTGGTAAGATTACATTTTATTTGAATTAATTATAACATTTAGCTACTAATTAATTATTCGAGAGAGCGAGAGAGAGAGACGAGAAAGAGGGGAGGGGGGGGGGGGGTGACAGTTGCCTGTGTGAATTAGCCTACCTGCGTCTGTGCGTTTCTCCAGTAGGCAATTAATCTATTTTATTAATAAAAGTCAAGGGCAGCATTCTCAAGAAGTTTGTGTCCTCCTGAATATTTGTACACATGCGCAGCGCGATCTCACAAACCAAACCAAAATAAAAGACCTGATTTCTCAGGCCACAGTAAAATTCATGAATTATATAAGATTATTAAAATGATAGGAACGTATGGATGACAGGTTGATTAATATTTCAGTTTATTTCCATCATTAGTAACAGTTTCCCTGTGGGACAAATAAAGTTAATATTAGTCGTTTATTAATAATAGGCTACTTCATTAACTTTATTTACTATCTGTGTTGTAGTATTATTCATAAGTAAAAAAACCAACAATATTTTTTTTCACAATGTTTCCAAATTCTCTACCCCAGGTCCAAAAAAAATGTAAAGAATGTACAAACTGAAAAAATTAAATACTTTTGCGATCTATTTCCATTTATTTTCAAGAGAGAAATACTGTCATGGATGTTTACAGAGCAGAGGTCACCTTTTTTTAATTCCAATGTGCGAGATGGACTTTTGTTTGTCTTTATTATTATTAATATTTTGTGCTGTATTGTTGGTGACTGTGTTCAAAGCGAGAAATAAATAACACTTTAATATCTAAAGAGTGTTCATGTGATTTTATACATTAGTAATGTTGGGAAATGAATAAATGCATAATAATCGTCATAATCGTAAAACCGTGATTATTTCTCAGACAATAATCGTACCAACAAAATATATAATTGCTGCAGAATATCAGCATGTTAGACAACTGAGGTAACAACCCACCATTAAAAAAAAAAAAAAAACAGGGTCAGCTAATGGTCAGATCGATAGTTAGGCCAAAATTAAAAACTAAAGAAAAGTGTATGCAACTTAAGCTCGAAATGACAGGACAACGAACAATAAAGGTCATTTCAGTACTGGAGAATAAAAGATACATTCTTAGATGTTTTTGTTAGTACGTGAACGTTATTTTACACATTTTATCTCCCCAACAGATTCATTTGAAATAAATTTATGATGCATGTTGGCTATTCCTAATTCAGAAGAGCGCACACACAGCCTGTGTCTGTGAATGCTTCTCATACTCGCTCCTCTCTGCCTCACGCAGCCTGTCTCGTAATGCTCGTTTATACTCGCACCCGGCTCCGCAAGTCTCCACGAGTGCATCTGGCAGTATGGATGAGGCTTGATGCATGCGCGCAACCTGTGTCGACTCGCGCCTGACTCCGCGTTTAAAACGAATGTAAATTCAGTCTAACTGCTTGCTAATTTCACTTGGATGAAATGAAACATTCAGCACATTTTCCACTTGTTCTTAAAATCCAAAATACTTAAAATGAATAAATCAGCCTGTAATACGTGTAATACTTTAATAATTGACTTAAGAAATACAGTTCTTTATTTATAATAAATAAACAAATATTTTCTGTGAAATTCAGTAATTAAGTTAATTCTGTAAAAGTAGTTATACCATTATAATCTTGCCTGCTAAAAAAAACAATAGAACCCTTCCCAAAACACAATAAAAAATGTAATGGATTTCAGGGTTATAATGGGAATTGTATTGGTTTTAATGTAAACTATAATGGTGTCTATTTGATGGATTCTATTTGTGGGATGTAATCTGGCAGGTGGCAACCAATAGAACAACAGTAATTCCTATTGGAATAATGCCCAAAACAAAAAGGAATTTTGTAATGGTTTAATGGAAACTATAAGAATTTCTGTGATAGTTTCTATTGTTTTTTTCAGCAGGGTAATGATACTCATACTGTGCTGCACATTATTGGCAATATTGAGCTGAAGCTTGACTTTGCAAATTTAAAATCACAAATCAAATCGCAATCGCAATATCTGTCAAAAAAAATCACAATTTGATATTTTCCCCCAAATCGCACAGCCCTAGACACTAGTTCATATCGCGATTCGAATTAAGTGGCAGACCTACTTTTGATTTATTTGTCCAAAATTGACGAATTCCGTGGGATTCCGCACTATAGAGTAAATTACGTTTTTATGAATGGACTCCGCGATCCTGTCCACGTTTTCACAGAAACCATATGACCATAGAAATGTAACCACACTTCAGAACATTTCGGCTTGCCCTGTGTGTTGTTTGAACGAGTTGCAGGGGGGACATCACGTCACAGAGTCTCTCTTTCTCTGTCTATAGCGTATGCTATGCGCCCGCCGCCCAGATGCGATTTCAGGTACTGAAATTTGGCACCGATTGATTTAACATGAATCAGTACTCGGT
>JADLZN010000144.1:966158-1011362 GCA_018155175.1 Sinocyclocheilus anophthalmus
AGATACAATATCCTGCAGTAATTTCCTCTCATGAGCTCAGAGACCAAGCACTGATGAAATCTTCATAGAAGTCATTTGATTTCCCACAGAATCCATCCATGCAATAGTTTGTATAAAATTTAAAGCACAACATGAATGATGGTCTGAAATCTCTCAGTCTCAAAACAGACCCACAATCCTACTCTGTGTCCCCCAGGATCAGTGTGTGCCAGCATCCTCTTAGTGCTTGTTGAAAGCGCCCACCAACAGTCAGTAAGCTCTGATGTACCAACAAATAATAAGTGGGCCATTGTGACACAGGTCATACCTCAACATATTCTGCCAACCAACAACACATGACTCGGTGTGAGACACACAGAACGGATGATCAATGATGGTAAAGCAATCACACCCTAGAAACCACACAGTAACAGAAAAGGAAAATACCACTCACATTTTCCTCAGAATATAAAAAAAAAAGTTTTAATCATTAAATGAATAGTTGGTTCCATCATTACAATTCGGCCATGAGCTGCAACAACAGTAATTTGTTCAAAAATAATTACTTCACCTTAGCATACAGCCAAGATTGTTTCTTCATCGGAACAGATTTGGAGAAATTTAGTATTACATCACTGACCCCAACTTCACCAAATGGATCCTCTAGATAGTGAATGCAGGTGTAACGATACAGAAATGCAAAGATTAAAACTAAACTTAAATCCATGTTCATAATCCATTGTATATACGGAGCAGCGAACAACACGTGAAGTAACCTTGAGGAGATAAAAAAACAATCGCTACGGCCGCACAACTGGAACATTTTGCAATAGACCGTCACGCATACCCGGAGTTTAATAACACACGTACTACCAAATCTTAACTCTGTTCCCTCGTGTATAAACAGAATCGTGCCGCCCACTGGTATTAATAAAACAGTGCGGTATCACGAGACCCTGAATTATCCAGATCCGCTCGCTCTCAGATTTGTAAATGTACCTCTGGATTTTTGAACCCGATGAGTCAGTCAATACCGCAAAAATCATAATCCGCATGCCAACGCACTTTCGACAATCGCTTCCCCCTGGTGTTGTAATACTGTACGGTACTACTCACGGATTAGCATGTTAAGCTACTATGGTATAGAAGTTAGTGTTAAAAGATCAACAATGTATAATTAGTTGCCTATTGCATAATTATATAATGTGCGGATATAACAGAGCCATACACGCAATGGATCTTAAGGTGATTCTCTAATCAATTGTAGCACTAACGCCGAATCTTACGATGTGGTGGAATAACAACGATTTAAGTGTAAGATTAGATATGCCTGCTTATACAACAGATACTTGTTTAATTTGGTCGATAAATCATTATGCGACATTGCATTATTATTGTATAAATAACCTGACATTGTGACTGGCACTTTGGACGACTCATTCTGTTCCCTCTTTTGCTAAGTCGTTTTCGAGATAAAACCTCTCTTACTATGCATATGTAACCTACATGGATAATCAATAATAATAATAATAGCATATTATATTATATCTTTTTTTTTAAAATTTATGAGGCTAAATTTAATAAAGTTAGCTGCACCTTTAAGACAGCTCTAAAATCATAACATTGTACTTTTCATCTTCATGAATGCTGGATTTTTAAATAACCATTTTACATTCTTTGGAACTGCTGTTTGTGCTACCTATTCATCATTCACATATTCTCATATTGTTAATACATTCACATACGTATTGTAGAGTGATTTATTACTACTAAGCTACTTTCCCCCCAGACGTAGATGCCCATGACCTCATGTTAAAGCTTATTATTAAATAACTAGGCTCCTTATTATTTATCATTGCCCATGCGTTTAGAGAGGAAAAGGAATGACAACAAAACCGTTGAACATTATTGGTTTGTATTGCCTTGTTACCTTACGTCTCGCGAAAAATCTGCGAAATTTCTATTCTCTTTTAGGTTTATTTTAGCTAGAAAAACAACAGGCGGCCGGTGTTATTATCATATGTGTGTGCGATTATTGGTGATTAATGTAAAATAAATGCTAAAAAGAAGACTATTTTGTGAGTGTGGATCATGGTCTCATAGGCTACTATGAAAAATAATTTTTAATAAACACAATACTATGCATCCCACACCGTGGTTGAATCTGCCGGTGGGGGCAGGGCCACAAATCCATGAGTTTACAAACCCGAGTGAACGGATTGCGAAAGCGTGCGCACGGATTATGAATTTGTGGGTACGGATTCAAAATCCGAAGGTACGGTTTTTTTTTTTACAAAATCTGCAGCCGCGGGCTGAAAGTACAGTGTTATTAGATACCGTGGCCCACGATTTGTGTAAAACGCATTTGGGACACAGGTTGTGAGTCACGCGTTTATAAACTGGATGGTACGGACCGACGGATTGCCAAAACCGTCGCCCCCACGGATTGTTTTTGTTATCTCCTAAAGGTGCTTCCGGGACTCCGTACATAATAATGCTTCCTTCAGTGAAAAAGTCTATCCTTTGTTGTCCTCTCTCACATCAAAATGACTCATTTATGACATATTTGTTTTTGATTCTTTTATTTGTAGATTTTTGTGACTTGTACAACAAAATTGCTTGTCTGCTGCCCCCCTTTCTCCTGAATTCAAGAGACACAACCTTTTTAATTGGAAAAGCAAAATTAGAATAGAGCGAATCATATTAGTAGCTCTGGAAAGCAACAGTTTCAAATTAAAAAATATTGTATTGTTTATTACAACAGCTGCAGTTGTTGTTATGATTTCTTGCCCCTAGAGATTATTGCCTGAATTGTCTTTTTCAGCCCTGATTGGGAACTTTCATTTTGGCGGCACCCATTCACTACTAAAAAAACCCCACCAAAATAAACACCTGAGGATGCTTTTTAGGACAAGACGGGGTGAGACAAAATTCATTTTCTTTTCTGTATGAAAAACAATCACAGGCTGTATTATCTAATTAGAAAAAGGCTTCTCTGTTGCATATCCATAATTACCCTCCCAAAAATCACAACGGGCCAGCTGGCCATAACTTAAGTTTTTTTTTTTTTTTTTTTAAAAATGGTATGCAATAATGCAAACAGAGTCATAATTAAGATAAATTATTACTAATCTGATTTCCCAGAGCT
Organism: Sinocyclocheilus anophthalmus; assembly: GCA_018155175.1. Lineage (NCBI taxonomy): Eukaryota > Metazoa > Chordata > Actinopteri > Cypriniformes > Cyprinidae > Sinocyclocheilus > Sinocyclocheilus anophthalmus. The sequence goes on from JADLZN010000144.1 coordinate 969,286, forward strand.
CTTGACTGATTGCTCTGCTCATTGCGCAAGGAAATTTGGAAAATTGCCACTCCGGCACTGAGACCAGCTACCATCTCCTGCAGCAGACCTACTTACATAGGCCTCTTTTTTCTTTGGACGGGCTCTGTAGCATGGCAGAAGACTTCCACAGCAGTGTCAATCACTACGACCCATTATGTACACATTGTAGCGGCTTTTAAGTGATACCCTCGATGTGGATGAAAAAAATAGTCTTAAAACAAAAGCACGGTGTGGCTAACAGAGTTTACATGAGACAAGTGATGCATATGATGCCGACACTAATGAAGCCAGCGGGAGCTTTGCAGTCTTATGTGAATGGAAATTATTATAGGTACACTAAACTGCCCACAAAAAGACCGAGTTTTATTCTCTACATGGAGACACTCACCTCGTGGAGGGCCAATGTAATAAGTATACTGTCCCCCATAGCGATGGGATAATACTCACTTTCTTTTGGCATCCTACCTATTTTTACTGAACATTTTGCCGGGACAGAATTTAATCAAGGCTTATGCTGACAGACCACATTTCAACATGGCCGACTAGTGGAGGCCAACCATCCACCCACAATGCGTGACGCCCAGCTGAATTATTGGAAATACTTTACACAATGAAGAGTTTCCATTTTGGGCTGCTAACTATTGTTTGGCCTGCACATAGGCTAATATTAACAATGAACATTTTTAATGACTCTTTTTTTCCTTTTTGTTTGTTACATTTAATTCATTTAAGCGAGACGCTTTTATAGAAAGCCAACTTGGATTCTTAATATGCTCATTATATAACGTTATAATAATTGAAATAATTCAGTATATGCCAAAAGCGCTTAACACCAGATTAATAATAACGCTTATGTAAAATATTCGGCCTAAAAAAATAAGGTTATATATTATATATATATAATATATACCACACACACACAGGAGTGGGTAATAGCGAAAGAATTATCACCTTAAATACCATTTTAATTCTAATTTACAGCCCCCTGAAATGAAGACGAACACAGTTTTTGTTTTATCCAGCTGTATTTACTCAGTGCAGCTTATAACATCCAAGTGAAAGATGTAACACCAACATGTTAGAAAAAAATTTAAATAAAAAAAAAGAAACAGAATCACTGAAATGTATGTGTGTTTGTATACTGCATGAGAGTTATAAGTTGCCACTAAGTAAATACAGCTGGATAAAACAAAAACTGTCCGTCCGTCTTCTACATGACAGAAGAATTTTTGTGTTAAATATGATACAGTAGGCTTTATGGAGTTATATTCTCAACATATTCAGTTATACTGAGTAATTTGATCTATAAAATACTTTGTTGTCAAACTCCTGCCTCTGTGTAGGTTATGTATTTTTTTTTTCTTTTTTATAGGAACAAGAGCTAAACTCTAGCCAAGGCTTTTATTACGAACCAATGCATTGAGCCCCCAAAAAGAGAGACACATAAGATATTTGAAGTGTAAAACTCTTGCAATATCTAATAAATGTAATAAAAAAGTTTGAGGTTTTATGTGAGATATGTCGTTTTCCATTTTCTTTCTCTAAAATATGAGACGGTACACAGGCCGTGTTCAGATTGGCTGTCAGGCGTCTGGATATTTAAAAAACAGTGCTAAAGAAAAGAAGCCTTTCAATAGCACATAGAAACAGAAGAGAGATGTGGTCAATACATCTCCAGCACACTCCATTACCCAGCATGCCCCACGACAGCAATGGATTGATGACTGCAGCAGTTTCTAGTCTGGTGCTCCCCTGCTCAAGTTTGTATGTTTGTGTGAGTGTGTGAATGCAGCTATAGCACAGCATGCAGCTGTGAATTCAGTCCACACGCTTTAATGCAGATCTAATGCAGCATATCTATACTTGACAACACTAGGCTAAAAAACTAAAATATACTCTACCATTCAAAAGTGTGAGGTCAGTGAGTTTTTCTTAAATGTTTTTGATAGAAGTCTCATATGCTCACTGAGGTGCCTTTTATTTGATCAAAAATACAGTAAAACAGTACTATTGTGAAATATTATTACATCTAAACTAAATCGTTTCAATTGTAATATATTTTAAAATATACAGTCTTAACAAAAAAAATCGAACTAACCTCAAATTCTTGAACGGTACTGTATATAAACATATAAACATATACTTTTCGATTTCTTCTTCCTCTATAGCTACTATTTTTCACAAACAATTCATAATTTAAACTAGTGAGGTAGACCACGACAAATGATGACAACTAATGCCGGTGTTAGCCGCCACTGATGTCAGCCATGCCACAGTGCCATTTCCATACGATATGCCGGCCCAGGATTTATATGACAAATAATGAGCCAAATGTCTAAAAACTAAATAAAAAATGCTCACACAAACCGCCAGAAACTACAAGTTGTATGCGACTCTTTTTAGACGTTTTTTTATCTTTGCTTGATCTTTTATTTGATAGCTTCGACAGCCCTGGTCAGTGTTAATTTGGTTTGGGATAGCATGAGATGTGACTACGTATCATTTAAAGGCGATAGTTTTTTACATAAAGAATAATGACAGCATAAGGGCAGTAGACATGTGACTAGTCCCTTATTCCTGTAGGTGCATTTGCTCTTTTCATGAAAGTGATAAAAGAGCTCATATTATCAACCAAGCCCGTTTAGCCAAATTGCGCCTTGTACAAACAAGATTGTTTGTTTGCTAGATTATGTCCATGCAAAGGGATGCTAATAAATGCCTGATTTGGGTAGATGTGTGGTGTGCTGTAGTGGTGTGTGTGTGTGCCTGTTTCGAGACAGGCACGCTACCAAGACCAGAAACTTTGCAATGCTTAATGCTACCAGAAACCGCTATGCAGCTAATAATAATAATAAAATAATGCAGCTATACTAGTTTAGCCGGAGAGGCCGATGTGCGTGTGTGGTTCATAAAATCAACGCCCATCTCTCATCTAAGCTCAAACACTCCATCTACTATTGCAATCCACGAGACAAATCCATCTAACGTTGTAGATGGCAACTTCAGAGCTTCGAGTCATGATGTGAAACATCTGCCGCAATACCCGTAACCACACTACAGCAAGGCGTGCGAATTTTCTATTAATTCCCCCCCCAATTTTAACATTTAGCATTCTGACCATAACTGATGCTGCTAGGTCTGTAAAAACCTCAAAAAGAGAGCCGCTTTGCATATGCTTCACTTCTTTTTTTTTTTCACCACAACACCATCAGATCATTAACAGATGCTGACAGATGGATTTCAATGCCAGAGAAAGACAACAGGAAACATCCCTGATGTCTATCACTCCTGCGATCATCCCCCCCCCCCCCCCCCCCCCTGGTACTGCAGACTGTCCACACTCATTCTAACAAACAACACAAAATTCATCCATAGACTCAAGAGTTAAAAATCAAGCAGAACACATGAGCTCTGCAACCATAAGAAAACAGCACTCAAGAATCAACAATACTCATTCATACACTGATGCCGCTGTGACTTTTCTTCACACTGCTGTTCTCAGGAGCAATGTCTGTTTACTTCTGACAGCTGAAATGAGCAGCAGGTGCATAAATACATGAGTCTAGGCCTATAACTACACTACCTGTCTCTAAAAAGTGCATTTCTTCAATATATAATTGTAGTATAGTACGTCTTTCACACTTTCTGCACAAAAAATAGATTTTGGTTAGTACTGCCAATACTTGGATATTTACTAATATTTAAAGGGGTCATATGATGTTGCTATATAGAACATTATTTTGTGTATTTGGTTCAATGAAATGTGTTTATGCGGTTTAAAAAAAAAACATATTTTCAATAGATGGTACAGTTATTGTTTCTCCTACTATGCCCCCGCCGGAATTTCTGAAAAGCAGCGCTTTTTACAAGAGACTAAATCGCGTATGAAACGCGAAGGTGTAAGCTTGTGACTGCGCCAGACTATCATGTGTCATTGTGATTTGGGCTCTGAATACCTCAAGCCGATACCGAAATAATTAGCGCATATAGAGACGTATACTGTCTTTTTACGCGTAGCGTTGCTTATCGCGCTGCGTAAACATAAAACCAAGTCTGCATTTGTGATCGGAGAAATGACAAACAACAAGTGATACTCTACACTGCCCAAAAACTCACGTTTTAATCGTCAGTGGCAAACTCTTTAAATATAAAAAAAACGTACAGTCTGTGAGTCAGAACAGCCAGAATTGTAGTATCCCAGGATCAGGAAACAATCCTCCATAAAACGCGCTGCACACATCTGAATACTTGGGCTGAACAGTTCTGGAACAGTGTTGTAAATACACTAACCACTGCATTTCTAGTCTGTTTGGCTACTCTTTTGGAATGACCAACAAAGTAGTTTCGACTTTCACACGAAACATTTGGTCACACACCGCGCCTTGAGTGAAGCAGAGGCCCGCACGATGGCCCTAGCGTGAGCTGGTGTGGCCTAGAGTGAGTAGAGTGGAGGCCCATGGCCTTGAGTATAGACAGAGACGCGGGCGGGGCTTGAGAACGGCGCAGCCGCCGCGGATTTCGACGAATGGAAATGATGCGAGCCACGCGCGGGACTATGCGGACAACAACATCTGTGACGATCCCCCGGGCTAGACTCAGCTTCGATTCCACGAGTGAAAGAACGATTCAGGGGATTCCTACCACGCGTAGACGTGGTGATGTATTTCATCAGCGACCAGCACGGATCAGCTCCAAACATGATGAAGCAGATATTGTCCTCTTTTGGAAGGCCAAAAAAAGTAGTTTCACTTTCACAACGAAACACCCAGCCCCTGTGTCTCTTTTTTCACCGACACGCATGCGCGGGAGCGGGCGGGGCCGGGCAAAAATACTACAACGAGAATAAAAGTTAGCCTTCTTTCTTTGCATGAACAATGATAACGAACTATGTGGAGCGGTGCGTCTAGAACAAGCCGTTTTAGGTATGCGACGTTGGTGACTCTTAAGGGGTCATATGATGTGATTTCAAGTTTGCCTTTCTCTTTGGAGTATTACAAGGAAAGCCGGGAGGAGAATCCTTTCCTGAGCCAGTAGGCATCTTTTTTGGTAATTTTTTGTTTTTTTAGGCCATGCATTAAAAATGAAGATCTGCCTAAGAACGTCATGCAAGACAAAGTCTCAATCCAAAGGAATAATTTCTTTATAAATCGTTAAGAGTCAGTACCACGCACGTAGTAAACCTAAAAAAACGGCTCTCATATTCTAACACCAGCTTCGCACAAACATGTCTAGCGTCACTATGTGAGGAGAAAAAATTAGCATAATGGCCGCCCAAAATGCCTGCACGCAAAGAAAGATAGGCTATGCGTTTAAACTGGTTTCAGGCACAGCAGCTTAAAGTGTATGAAAGTTAGTGGTTTCAGGGACAAGCGCCATGTCAGGGAGACGCTGTGTGTTACAGTGCGAAAGCAAAAGCACTTTACTTGCCCTTCCGGAAGTAGATCCAAATAGGAATCATTGGTTAAGATTTATTTAAAAACAGAACAGCACAACCCAGATGTTCAAACATTTGGAAAAGTGGACAAACGATCGAGGAGTTTTTTTTTGAACCATAGTAAGCCAGTACAAGCGCGTGGCTAGCGACGAGCACAAAGGCCTTTTTCTTTTCAACAAATTTTTAAAAGGGTCAATTACCGAATTCTTTGCTATGACAATCGGAGCCCCGAACTTATCTCGAATCAGCGACTGCTAAGTATGGTTTTTATTAGTTTAAGTATTTTGCTACTAGACTGCCCCTTCAAGTTCGATGCCGAAGATTGATTTGCGCACAGGATCGAGCTAACACGTTTGTGTGTGTGTGTGTTTGTGTGTGTGCATGTGTGTGAGGGAGGCAACAGGGTCCAATCACAGGAGAGTAAAATGCTGTCAGAATCGATAGCACGTCACTGGCTGTCGTTTAACCGCGAGTAGACCCTGTGGACTGCCCACATCATCACTGTGTCTGGTCACGCCGACTCTGTTGCTCCCTTTCGGGCTTGAACTGATGCGTTAAACCAACAACATTATTACCTAACAATCAGTGAGACCCTTGAAAATGTACTTGAAAAGCCTGCAAGCTCCGCGAGTTAATTGGATAAGAGGACGTCCTGGTCATTCTCCCACTGTCGCTGCTCGCCTTGTGGTGTCGGCAATACCACACAATGCACTGGGTCAGGAACTGGCCAGATGTCAGGACACGAAGACTGACGCCTTACGTCAAAATGAAGGCGGTCTTTGTTGCATAAACTACGCATGTTGTGAGAGATTTGGGCAGGGGCCGATCAGAGGACCTACATATAATTGCCTGTACAGGTAGTTGGTGAGACAAAAGTAATGTGTTTGTGCAACGATTAAAGCCATGTCAACATATTCTGCTTACAGCCAAAGATACACACGAATTGAATGATCTTTTATAAATGTAGTGCGATACTATGCAACCCATGTTGAACGTTATACAAGAAAGTATCCTTTTGCGATTTGAGACTTTAGTCGCATTGTGAAAACTGGCTACGAGCCATCTTCTTCTAGCCCCAGTCAGAGCGTTGTAACAGCGTCAAAGACGGGAATAGCGAAAAATGAAATCGCATCATCTGACCCTTTCACATATTGCGCGCTTAGGTAACATCTTACAATAAGATCCAATGTTAGTTGATCTAATGCTCATTTGTTAGATATGTGAAAGTCGTTTGTCTGAAAGCACATGGCCTGTGAGTCTTGTGGAGCCCTTATTATAATCAACAATAAATTTAGCAGCAGCATTAGCATTACATGATCTGTCTAGGGTCACATTTTGGTTTAAACAATTAGCTATCATTCTCTGTGTAATAGTTAACCATGCAGGAGTTGCGGATATAAGGAAACGAAATAAAAGATATATGGATGAATTATGAGTCTATAATACATGAGACCAGGAGACCTAAGATGCTATGTCAGTCATTGACCTATTTGTCTTGTGGCCCCCTTCCCCGCCGTTGCCCGTGAGCAGATAACCTGCAAAAACTTCACAGCGCTTATGTGGAAATCCTGTTGGATTTTTAGTGGGTGTGGTTGGGAAGATGTGGTGAAGGCGCTTGGTGAAAGGCCGCTTTCGGTGTGCCTTGCTTTTAGTTTAATGATAAAAGCAAACATCCTGTTTAATAATTCCGTGGCACAAACGGGAAGACAGCAGTGGGATGACTCCCCGACCTTTGATAGAAGAGTGCCGGTTACCCCCCCCCCGGGTGCTCGAATAACACAAGCTATTTCCGTACCAAGTGTCTAGATTAATTATATTACTTATTATCATCTTTTGTATATAAATATATATATGTATGATAGATCAAATGGAAGATACTCATAAGAGATGATGAATTAAACAGGAATGCTAATTGATTCAAAGTAAATGCAGAAAGCCCCATGATAAAAGAGAAATAGTTTGGGTATTTGAATAGCCAAAAATTGCCAGGATATATATGTAATGCAAGTATAAATTATAGTTATATCAAATTTCAAAACAAATACAATGGAGGAAAATCAGTTTATTCAGCCTGTGTATTATATTATCGCTTGAAGAGGAAAGCGTCGGGGAGATTACTCAGGCGTTTCATCTCCAATGCGGCAGCGTGTAATGATAAACTAGCTAATAGGGCACCTCCCACAGCCGCAGAAACTCAAGTCATGTCATACGATTGGGCCTAGGTGAGCTGCTGGTCTTTGCTCATTGATTCGTTGGGTTATGTATGCCTGTTCGATACATATATTTAACGACGCCGATGATTCAAAAAGAGAGAGAGCACCATACCACATCAGGCCTAATGAGCCCATTACTGGCTCGCCGAAGATCTTAGTGCTCACCACATCTGGCACCATTCAATCCACGCAACTAGAGTGCCCGTCCTCTTTCACGCATGACACCGGGACAGGGGTCGTGCGGTTCGTCGTCAAGCTATTTGACTTGGGCCCAGTGAAATGGCTGAGAGGTCATCCTCGGTGAGGCCTCAAGGCCCTCTGCCTGTTCGTCTGCATGAGGATTACACGATGATAGTGACAAAGATGGGATTTAGGTGACCATGCCGCGAAGATACTATTTAGCCTGAATATTTGCTGCTTTGTTCGAGCTCGTCGCCAAACTGTTATCGCTCAGATTTAGAAAACATTGTATCGTATTGTAGCAGCAACAAAAAGAGGGAGCGCGAGAGACAGATTCAAACTATGATTCTTTTTTACCCAACAATGAATATTTGGACTATGATTTTGAACTTCGTGGATCGGTGTGAAATTAAAAGGTGTGTAGTTTATAAAAAAAGTGAGAATGCGAATTCTGTCATCATATACTCACCTTCATGTTGCTTCAACCCTAGTCCAAAATTACGTCAAAACATATTTTATATGTTCCAAAGAAGTAAAGTAAGTCATTACAGGTTTTAACTGACATTCTTGAGCGACCATGTACCATAATGACCATTTTCATTTTGGGATGAACTATCCCTTTAAGTAACATGATGAATATCACATTGGTTTTAATATGCTTTTTTTTTTGTCCATTCAGTTTCCTAAAGTAAGAGTCATTAGGCGAATTTAGATCCAAAAGTGTGTCAAATGTATTTACATCATTACATAAAATATATTTTACAAATGTCTCTATGTGGTACTTATAAAGAATTAAAATGGTATTATAATTCTATCTATCTATCTATTTAGCATAAATTGTTAAAATGGTTCCTTTCACAGGAAAAATCCAGAGCAAATTAAATTGTCAAATTCTTATTAAAAAATAATTTTAATATAAAAAATATGGGGGAAAATTAAAACAAATTAAATACCAAACACAGATTTTTTAATTTGTCATATTTGTGGTGATATTCATTCAATATTTAAAAATACATTATTTTATATAAAAAAATCGTATTTCTTTCTTTTCTTTTTTTTTTACTTTTGGTGAACCTACAAATTTAGTAAAGATTTAGTAACTACTTTGAATAAAACAAGTTCATTTAAATATTACCTACAGGGCACATTTTTGACAGTGAATTTTGGGTGGCAAAATGCTGCAATACAAAAGGAGCTCACCAGAACCTCAGCAATCTGGAAAATGCAAATTACACAGGGGGGAAAAAAAACAGTTATATGTGGCGAAGAGGGCACATACCTCCCCTGTCCCTGATGGCCAGATTATTGCCCTTCTTCAACACAATGTCCAGCTGATACATTCCTGGCTTTGACGGGAGAGGAAGTTCTTCATTACTTGGCTCCACAATATTGATACCCTACAGGAGGAGAGGAAACAGTGAGGTGGTCAGACAGGCCTACATACACACTGCACTAAGATTTCAAGCACATACTTCAGGGAATCTATATCCAGTTTATTGCTTAATGTTATGAAGACTTAAAACATGAAGTGTTGGTACATCAGCTCCTCCCACCCGCCCCCTCCCATATAGCGCAGCTCAACTAGAGAATAGAATAAGGCTGATTAGTGGCCATGCCAAATTGGAGAAAAAGGACGTTTGCATTTCACTCTGCCTTCACAGTAACATAATCACTCTGCCTCTACAATTTCAAATCCAGACTTCACAACCTTGAGATGTTCAAAAGAGCCACCGTCTTTGCTTGCCTTCCCTTCAGAGAAACTTCAGGCTATAGTTCTGTGAAGGTCTGGAAATGTTAATTCTCTGCTAATGTTGTTGTAAGGAGACTATTTAACAGTTATCCTGCCTCTGAGCAGGTCATCAGACCTTGACAAAGTATCAAAGAGCAACATTAAAACCAGATTACACTGCAACAGAAGATAGAATGCTAATTTCCTGAAGACTGTAGGGCTAACCATTAGCAGCTGTTTGATTTGCACAGTTTTTTTTTCCTTATTAAACATGGAGCTAGTTTTTTACTCAGCAAGAACTTATTATCTAAAGCTCCTCGGTTTCCAGTATTTACCACTGAGACAGTCTGCCTCTATCTGTCTTCACTACATACCCTGCACTATCACAGGCATATGAAATCTGCACCTTTATATTAAAAGAACAAAGAACTCTGAAAACGTCCATTAAAGCGCTGTCACCAGTTTCTTGTAATAAGAAATAAGCAGTGTAGTGTACTGTGGGGGTGTATGCTTATAATGTTTACATGACTCAAGGAAATATTAGTGCACAGTAGTAAATTACTACTGCTTTATACCCTCATAGGACTTTGGGGACAGTTTGTGGTGACTTGGCAGTAATTCTTAAAGCATGTACACCCACACACACTTGTGCTTCTAAACACCAATACACACACACTAGCATTCACAATATGACTGTTTAGAATAGAATAGAATAGAATAGAATAGAATAGAATCCTGGTAACGTGGTAAATTAGCCAATCAAGCCAGCAGGGAAAGGGGTGATTAAGTACTCTAAACGTGAGGTGTGGCGAACAAACTTTATCATAACATTAAGGGTACATGAGGAGAAGAGCCCGAGACCAAGACACGAAACGAAAAAAAGGAGAGACACAAAGTATGTCTAATTCACCCAGTCCTACTACATATTGCACTCGAATCAGTGCAGAAACAAAAACATTCATCTACTCGATGCCAACAGGAATTTATTTCCTTTTTTTCTTTTCTTTTCGCTTCATAAGGAGTTACTCTTGAATAAAACAGCACCTTGACACTGTCACTCAACAAACACTGTTTATTATTCAGTCTTAAAGAATGACAAAGAAGTTTGGAAAGTAATTGTGCCCTCAGGTCCCTGTTACTGTTGCATTTGAAAATTTCATTTCAGTTTCAATTTGCTCATTATGACAGATTTCTAGCGTCTAGCCATAGTTGGCTTCAGGAGCATTAGGGATATGAGACAAACGGGGGCGTCATTAAAAGATTCACATAAGGAAGTTTCAAGTCATCAAGGAAGTCATTATCTATTATTAATCATTAAACAATGACAGAGCTCAACACTACTTTAAAATGATTTATGTAATGTTATAAAGCAGAACATAGTTGGATACATTAATTGATTAATTTATTATCCACTGCATATGGACATGACTGAATTTGCACATGAAAATGTGGACTTACAATATTATGATTCACAGAATAGTGCAAAAAAATGAATTTTTCAAAACAGACTGATCTCCTTCTGAGAATTAAATCTACGTGTTTCTATTGTGTAATCTCTTTTTTATTTTTAAAAAATCACACAAACAAATATTAAATACAGTATTATGTGAAATCCCTCTTTATTATGTCTCCAAATAATCCAGAAAATATGCTTTATTCATTTTACATCATAACATGTCTTTATGTAATTTACAGTACAAAAGCAGAACTGTATTTCTCTAGGTTTAATTTTTTTTTACTACATTTCAGCTTATTATTTATCATAACATTTGGCCCATTAATTCCTAAGGCCAGTCTTCATTATTAGCTGACACACCTGTGTGTTTCTGCTGAGAACATAATTTAATAGAGACACTCATGATTCCAGTCTAACCTTTGGATGATACAGATGTCCTTCTAAGTCACACCTCTGGACTGCATCTCTCTGAATGAGCCGCCTCAAACAACCTTCTGCCATAACGTTCAAAAGTGCTGCTACTTTTATACACCTACTTATCTCCCCGCAGTAGATTCTGACCTGAAATATATGAACATAACACTCTTTCCTAAATGCAAACATCAGGTGACACAGCTGTGTCCATTTGCATGAGCTAATAAGCTTCTTTTTCTGATTTTAGAGTAACTCGATATGACAATAATCCAAAATCAACTGAAACTGTCAATGAAATCTATACGTAGGTGTGTGTTGGTAATGCTGTCTGAACAGGCCAGAACAAACTCTACAGCGTTTATAACACCATACTTTATCATAATTTACTGATAATTATATTGCTAGACTATTGTTGCAGTCTGAGAGGCAGTAAATTGATTCCTCTTGCATCTATTGTTTATGTACACAAAACACATTTCTCACAATAATTGTCATTAATACTAGTCAATAATTGTCAAGAACAGCTACAAAATAAAAATGTACTAAATATTTACTAAGGTAAACAAAAGCTCCTTCTCCTACCTTTTGCTTATGTCTCTCCAAGGTCAGAAAGCATTTAGCGGAACTGATCAGAGCTTTGCATAATAAGCGTCTCTCATGAATAAGTGATGACTGTGATGAAGTTTCAGCCTTACATAAAGAGCTTATACATACCAGGATATAGGATATTCCATTCCACAGGTATATGGACAATATTTCACTGGACGGATGGCTCGGGTAAGAGAGAGGTCAGAAGTGTCAGAAGGAAAGTACAAAGGACACTGTTTTTGACAAGCACACACTCAGAGCTGAATGTATAACTGTCTGTGGTAATCAAAATACATTTATAATTAATAGATTCCAATTCTGATATCAGTATTTCTTTTGGAGTGCTGTATGGTATTAAAAACGTATCTGTTTTAAATTAATGGCTATGGCAATTATTTTGACAGTATTCTTCAGGCCTAACTTATTAAGAGAATAACTTAAGAGACGATGACGATGTCATGTTTTCCCCCAAAATAACTATTTGCAGGTCAAATAAATAAATGAAACAATTTATCATTTAATAGTTTTTTTTAAATGGATATGACAATTATTTTGACATATAATTAATTTTTATATATTATAATTTAGACATTATTATAGAAAAATGAGATGCATTGTATTCGGCATCCCAGGAACACAAAAATTTTATTATATTATAAATATTATTATTATTGGTGTTGTTGTCGTCATAAAATACTGTTTATTTGTTGGGCAAATAAATAAATAATTTTTTTTCATGTTTTGTCTCAACACTAATGACTATTTATTTGTCTAATCTGCTTTTCAATGTCATTTCTTTACTCTCCTGTTTGAATAAAAATAAAACAGGCCTCAAGAATAATACAACATAAAACAAATATCCATAGAAGAGTAGCTAACCAAAAACATCAATTAGATATAGGCCCGTCCACACAGAGATGCGTTTAGCTGTATACCGAGCGGCAACCTCCCGCTCTCTCTTGTGAAGCCAACAAGGAAGTGACTTAAACTGTAATTCATCAACTGGCCGCTAGAGGCTAGCTGCAAAAGGGATTCAATCCCATAGACTCCCCATGTTAAAATGCCCAACTTTACAGCAGAAAAAACATGTTTACAGCCTGGTTCAAAAAATTATTTTGGTCTATATAGCTAATGTTGCCCTTCATGACAACTGTGAGGGGGTGAATTTTTTTTATAAGTCATCCATTTAAATCATATTAAGCCTTAAAGTTCTGCATAAATAAGGGCATGGCCACTTGAGTGACAGGTGGATTGACGTTGCTGTCTCTATCAGCCGCTGAACTTGGCGTCTCTGCCATGTTTCTGCTTTTGTTTTATTCAGTCTATGGGTTATTTTCGTGATTATTTCTTAAAATCATCAAATAAAATGTCTTGTTGTGCGGTTAATTGTACTAACAGGCCGTCCAAGTCTGGGATCCGCTAAACGCGCGTTGCGTTCTTATCCTGGACTCATCTGCTTGTTTGTACATAAGTATGATTTGTTAATAACGTGTTTTCTGAGTTTGGTCTTTGAAAAACACTGTCTTAAGCAGTAAGCAAATTCAGTGTTTAAAAGGTCCGAACAGAATGAGGACGTGTGCAGTAGTCTGTGAAAAAGGTAACTAGCGAGTTGTCTGGTGTAAAGTTTAATCTAGGTGATCCAGCCCTCTCAGACTAGACCATGGGATGCTAAACGTTAAACGACAAGAATGACTCCTAAAAAAGGATTATTGTCGTGCAGTGAACACTGTGGGCACTCAGCGCCACCAAGCTCCCACATCTTGCCCATTCGCATTTCGGGGGTGACGCGCGGTGACGGCATGACACATGCGAACAATGGCTCCGCCCACTTTGGGCTTCAAAAAAGCTCTTCAGAATTCAACGGGTGACGTCACGGACACTACGTCCATGTTTTTTACAGTCTATGCTGTATACGCATACATTTTGTATTGTATAGGCGTTTCGTCCACACGGATCCTGCGTTTTGGGAGAGTATATGCATTTCGTCCACACGAATCAGGCGTTTTGGGAGAGTGACCGGGTCCCAGAGTGGATAAATCTGAAAATGCCGCCCTTGCGTTTTCGTGTGGACAGCGAATCCCTATATTTTCTGAAACGATGACGTCATCAGCCCACGTCTCGCCCCTAGTCAGACACCGCCACGTCACGTAACAGCAACAAAAACATAAACAATTTATCAAGGAACGATGTATAATTCATTAACTGACATTAACACAGATTAATAAATGTACTGTTCCATGTTCGTATGTATACCGCGCGCAAGGTTTATGCGTATAGTCCAAGTCTTCTTCTCCATTTTTAGTGTATCTCTGTGGCAGAATTACAGCGCCACATACTGGTCTGACATATATACTACATCGGTTTTGTGGTTTCGTGTGGACTCTCAGATATATCTTGAGACAAGGGGAAAAAAAGATAGGATCGGGAAAGCTCTGGCTTCGTGTGGAGTAATCACCCCTGAATACCTGAGCTGACTATCTGTTAAAAGTTTAATAACACTGATGACTGATGTGAAATATGTGAATAGATGGGTGCTTCTTCACAGAGGTATTTTCTATTGTACGCCAGTTCATCACAGCGCTATCTGGACACATACGGTGGATTGTGTATAGGTGCAGCAGCATAAAATAATTGTTGTGCTCTTATTTGACTACGGATGACAGATTTGTTTATTTCCACGCACTGCAGGTGGCAAGAGATAAATTGCATTTGCATTGGTGTCTTTTTTTAAAGGTTAGCGAGGAGAGGTTCAGATGTAGGTTATGGTGTACAGAGACCTGAAATACACACATGGGATAGGCCTACTTCACCCGAAATGAAAATTCTGTCGTCATTTATTGACGGTCATTTTGTCTCAAACCTGTATGATGTTATTTCCTCTATGGAACACCAAAGGAAAAGCACACATGAAAATGAATGATGACCACAGCTGTCAAACTCCAAATTGGATGTGCTATATTCCAAATTTTCTGAAGCCATATGATAACTTTGTGTGAACAGACCTCAAAATAAGAGGTTTTTCACTGACGATCTTCTCTTTTCATTCACTAAAGCTCTCAAATCTGATTACATTTGCATATTCAAATATGGCGCATCAAGATGTGTCACGCCAGGTTAGACATCAGTAAAGCAGTACTGGTTCTTGTGTGTCCTGTAACAGATTATGACATTGCTAATTTTATTATATACAAAACACACAAGTCTATCCAATGACTTCACAAGACTTTTAATAAAGTGTTTGTCATATGGGCTACTTTCATGGCACATTTATGTGGCATTTTTGATATTTTACTTAACAGGCCCTGGTCATCATTTTTATTGTATGGAAAAGAGCAGCATGAACATCCAGCCGTTTACGTTGTCCAGAAACAAAATCCATGAAGGGGACGAATAAGCCAAGAATTTTGGGGTTAACTGTTCCTTTACTTAAGACACTATTCACACAAAAAATCAATTATGTCATAAAAGTTATAAAAAGAAAAGAAAAAAAGCAACAACATAGCTCCAACAACATACTCTTTCGTTGTCCACTGTGTAGGGAAGATCCAATAAAAGTGAAACATATCAAACTCTGGACATTACTGGACTGTCTCCATAATTCTGTTTGACTACCAGGATTGATAATGTGGCTGAAATATAGGCCTAATCAACATCTCTAATAGCGTGACAGGCTGCCATCTGACTAAGAGCTTTGGATAACAACAAATGTGTCATGGGCCATTACAGTAATGTAAAGTTGCCATACACTAAAACAATGACAATGCAAACACTCATAGATCTGTTTTAAGATAGAAAGAAATAAAATGCCAATACAATGGTACTTTGATATATGCCACAGTACTGAATCATTCCCATAATCACTCAAAAAGTATTAAGGCCTAAATTTAAAATGGATGTCATAGAAATGCATATAAAATGTCCATCCATTTGGATTACACTGTATTAACATTAACCAGGGTTGTCCAATCCTGCTCCTGGAGGTCCAGTGCCCTTCAGCATTCAGCTCCAACACACTTGCCTAGAAGTTTCAAGTGAGTTTGAAAACCTTTATTAGTTGGTTCAAGTGTCTTTAATTGGGGTTGGAGCTAAACTCTGCAGGATAGTGGCCCTCCAGGAACAGGTTCAGACACCCCTGACATAAACAAACTAAAAAAACTTCATGTGATGCATATTTGTCACTCATACATAAGTAAAACAGGTAAGAAACAGCTAGGTAAGAGGTTTGAGACAGCACTAATAAACTGAATGTGTGTTAAATACACAATGACTCGTTTTATACATTTATCAATAAAATCCAATTTGTTTCAATCTCATACGTTTTAACAAATTTAATACAGCAGTTCTGTTCTAGCTAGCCATATTTTAACCATGTTCATACATTTTTAACTGAATAATTGTTTTCACAATGAACAGATTTATGCTGATTATATGATTCACTATTTTAGATGATGCAAATAGTTAATAGTAAACTATGCCATGATTTTTTTTTTGATTGCAGAAATCTTAACAGTTCCTGTTTTACGTATTACTGAAAAGTAGTTATGTTAAAATTGTGTAATCCAATTGAATGGAATTTTCTATGAAAATCAAATACATAAATCTTAAATTTGATGTTATTCACACAGTGCTCCATGGTACAGTACTTCAAACAATAATATAATATTATGGTATGTGTCCAAAAACACTGCAACAGAAGAAACAGGCCTACTACATCGAAATCCACAATAACACCAGAAACAAAAGAAGATGCAGTACTTTATATGAGAACCTTTCCTGACTAATTTCATTGACCTTTCCTCACCAAACACTGTGCTTAGAGGAAACTTGCCCCACTATTAAGCATGGGTTTCAAGTAATGCCTGGATTCCTAGTATAACTGTCCCATGATCCTTTATAAATGTAGCTATTTTCCATACAAACAGTGAAGGTCACAGGGCCATCAATAGTCCATTCATCACTTTCCTAGCCTGAGCTGTTTCCTAGGCTTTTTTGTATCTTTACAAAGACCTAAAATCAAATGCGGTTTACACCTACCGGCCATTAGTATTAAATGAATAGTACAACCTAAATGACAAAAGGTCATTCTGTTCTATTATATTCACTGTTCATTACGAGTGGCAACCAGTCACGTTTTTTCCAGACCATTTTGTGTAGGCATTTCATTATCACTAAAATGTAATTAGTACATGTATAATTTTGGCTGATGTACTGTGCAAATCATAGAGGTGAACAATAACTGAAAATCAGCATTCAGTGTTCAGTCAAGAGTGATAATCTAGTGTTTTACTCTAGTGCTTTCACTGTAGAGGATTCCCTCAGCAGGATTGCATCACCAAACGTTAGTATACATAATGCATGCAGTTCTTCTGTCAAAAGACTGGTATTATTAAACATTCATATGGAAAACAGAAAAAGTAGTCCTAGAAAGTGAAGGATTTTCAATGCGGAGTTATTACATGAACTCCATAAACAGGATTTAAACCAATCTGTTTCCAACAAGGAGCCTTTTCGACTGTTTTTTTAAAGTGCATGTGAATGTACATCTATTTGAAACCACAAATGAAACCATTTTCAGCAGGAAGATAGAGGTTAACTGGAAAAAGCAACAGTCTAAACCACTGATTCCATTCAAAGCCTGCCTTTTTTCAGGGAAAGTTCTGGGACCAAGTAATTGTTCCAAGTACCAAAATGACTCCAGGTGTTCCCTTGAATGCCTTGCAATCTTCTTTTCACTTTGCAGAGACAGATAAAGTCTCAAAGCAATGCGGTGTCACCTCGGTTAATGGATTCTAAGAGCTGGTGAGACCTATCTGTCACTGATCATTTCAGCCTTTCTGTCAGTGACCCCCGCAACACAAGAATCAGAATCTTAATGAATACGCAAGTATGGTTTTCTGATATGCCCACTGACAATGATTTAAGATTTAAAATAAAAAAAGTCACATGCCAGAGCAGTCATTCACACCTCGGGATTCAAAGCCTTTGAAAACGTATTATAACGGGTTGGAAATTACTGCACAAAAAAAGTGGGTTAAACCACATTTTTTTATAGATTTATAGCTATCGCAAATGTATAATTATGTTAGATTACTCTCAAGGACGTCTTCTTTCACCGTACCCTGTTGGTGGAATGACCTACCTAACTCCATCCGAACAGCCAAATCCCTCACAATCTTCAAGAAACAACTGAAAACTCATCTCTTCCGTGAGCATCTTACTGCCTCCAATAATAATACACAAAAAAAGTGTGCCTTCACTTTTTCCTTTCTGGATCCTCCTGTCCTAGCTTTTTACTATTTTGAATGATGACTGAAACCTTGTGTAACAGGCACTTCTCGTGTTTATTGCCATCTTATGATACATTGTTTGTTGTATTCCTCAACTGTAAGTCGCTTTGGATAAAAGCGTCTGCCAAATGAATAAATGTAAATGTAAAATATAGATAACCAGTACACAATAATATAAAATAATATAAAATAATAAAATAAATGATGGCCGAATTTTACTTTTAACCCTAAAAGTTTAGCCTTGGGTAAAATAACAGAATGAAAACTTTTGAATATGGCAAAAAAGGGGCATTTCAATGTTGTTTGAGAATCTGTTGTTCATATTTGCTAGACTGAGTGATGTTTCCACATGAGAGAGTGTTACACACGCTCATAAAGTATTGTAAATTTATTGGGCAATTAGAGGTTGAGCAATTGAAAGGTTTCTATTGTAAAAAAAAATGCATCAGAGAAGCAAAGGCTCACTGAGAAAACCACTGTAGATCAATCCAAACAACACTGAAACAAGACAGCTTTTTTTTCCAATGCACCCTAGGTTTATGAACTACATTATTAATGTTTATGGTTTCATTTTGAAGCTTCGCTCTCCATCACATTGAAAGTCACTGTATTTGTTTCATACTTTTTCAGCACAGCGAAAGATGTCTTTTGCAGGATAACTACATTCACACACACACACACACAAATGCATTCACACTTTGTTTGTGATCATCTACTAATTGATCCATCCATTTAGCAGCACGTCTTTTCATCCGGCCACAGGCTCTGAAATCACATCCTTTTATCGGTAGTAAGTAGACCAATAACAGACTGCAACACAGCCAGTGCTACATGTTTAGCTCAAAGAGTGAAATGTGTTATTTAATGCTAAAACTATAATGTACAAGAATACTTTCTTAGGACAAACTGGAGCTCAAACAAATTAGTAAATACAGAAGAATGCATACAATTAATGAAAACAATATTTTCAACCATAAATATTTACATACCACTATATACCATCAAAATGTATAAATACCATACAATTTTTGCTTTGAAAACCAGTTCATAAACAAAATCTACAATAGCATACAAAGGCATAGACTTAACATCAGAAGCTGAGCCAACGAGATGTATTGTGACCTGCTATTATCTCATTATTTGATCCACTTTTAATCAATGTTCTCCAATTACTCGCCAAAACTATTTATTCTGGAGTTAATAAAGTGTAAATCAAATTTATGCTGCTTGAGATAGGGACGTTCACCTAAAGACACAAAACAAAGCTTCATTCCAACTAGGCACCCTACTACGTCTAATTAGAAAAAATTAACCACTATGACAAGCCTAAAAACAAAAGACAATAATTTAGCACAAAGTTAGGAATATAAAGGGCGTTACTGACCTGTTTTTGCCACTTTAAGATGAGAGATGCAAAATAACAATTAAAAGAGTATTCAATAAAAATATTGTAAATATAGCCATGTCAAATCATCCCATGGGCTAGACTAGAGTCCTCCACAGCCCATTGACTTTTTGTGCCTGCAGTTAAGTTCATGAATGAGAAGCTGTCCAATCGCTTACCTGCAGTGGGGTGGAAATTCAAGCCCCTCTACCAATGAATTTTTACCACCTTTAAATAAAAATAAAAAAATAAATAAAATGTAACGAAGTTTAAAAATAAGATCTGGTGCTACAGATAAATCATTCTGAACTTTTAGCCAAATAGTGAAGTCTTAGTCATGTTTACTGTTTGCAAGCAATGTAGCAACTTGGGGCATTGAAACTTCAATTGTTGGCTATTTTACTTTGATTTTGAATTCAGAATATTTTATCAGAATTGAGAGTTGGAGTCAAAATACCATTTCCAAAAAAAATAAAAATAAAAAATCATGCAGGAGGATGTAACTTATGATATGCATGTGATAATTATATTATGATTATAATGCATTTCAATTATATACAGTTCAGCCGCCAAAACAGTTCTGATGCATTGGGGCATGGACTCCACAAGCCTTCTGAACAGGTCCTGTGGTGTTTGTCGGGTACCAAGACATTAACAGCAGATCCTTTAAGTATTGCAAGTTGCAAGGTTAAGCCTCCAAGGACTGGATTTGTTGGTCCTGCACATTCCACAGATGCTCAATTGGACTGAGATCTAGGGCAGTGGTGTGCCCCAACAATCCACTCTAGGCAACACCTAGCGACACTAATGTTCACTCAACCACTCTCTGAAAACAGAAAGCCTGCTAAGAACGAGGACCACTGAACATCCGGGCCAACACAATCGCAATTGGGCGGACGTAAACGGTGGTATGTGTGACCCAAGAACATGCCTCCCTGGGAGAGAGGTTCAACCCTGCTCCTGCGAGACGAGACCAGTACCTTACATGCAGACTCTTCACCATTCCAACACTGCTACCAACCACCCACGGTCATGTGAAATATATCAAGTACATCACACCCTGAGACCTTGATAGCCTAGGTGTAGGTGTGTTTCATTGGGGCTGGAGCTGAACAATTGCGGGATGGTAATGCTCTCCGGAGAAGTTTGGAGACCGATGGCCCCAGAGAACAACACTACCTCTGCTGACCTGCATTACTTAAACATACGTGAATACCTGCTGCCAATTTCCTTCCCCAGGATCGCCCTGTACAACGACAATACAAGAACTTACCCTGGACCCCAAGCCTGCAACCAGGCAAACCTTCTTTCCATTGCCCATCCCATTGCATGTAGGTACGTGGTGATGTCTATAGCTACACAGCCTGTGCACAGGCCAAACTGCACTAAGAACCTGGCTTGTCGACACTAACTGATCACCCAGCATATATCAGTTTTTCAGGCAATTTGAGCCTCGCAGCTATTCTGTGTAAATGGACCAGATGGGCAGCATTAGCTCATCAAGGCACCACTGAGCCTTTGGGACCTATGACCCTGGCGGCTGTCTCCCCTCCGCACCACTTTTGGCCACGGTAACCAACCAACTGAGTCCAGTAAACACCCACTTGTGTGGTCTTGCCCATTTCCCTGCTTCCAACCACGCAATTCAGAACTGACTGTCACTTGCTTTCATAATATATCCCCACCCCTTGAAAGTGACATGGTAACACTATAATCAATGTTATTCCACTTCCTGCTCAGTGATTTTCGGTTTGTGGCCTGACTTCGTATATTTGTGCTTGTTAAAATCCTGTATTATGTTTGCTTGCCTGGCAACCGCTGCACAAAATACACTACAATGTCATAGTACAGTTGTAAGGATAAAAGAAACTATAATACTTTGATCTCCTGAGAGGCAAATAATGCACTGGCATCTTCAGGACACCCCATAGAGGGGTGGTGCGGGAAACGCCTCTTTCACATATGCATCTGTGCCTTTTCATCTTTTCATTCACTCAAACTGGTCAAGAATTTAATGTTCTAAATGAATGCAAATAAGATTTACAGTAATGTTTGGTTTCATTTGAATAGTTTCATGGCAAGTGGTACAATGGTCTTAATCTAACTAAAAGATTATACAGATCCTAAGAGTTAAGAGAATACTTTGATTACTGTAGAGAAACAATCTATCCCATGCAAAGTTACCTTTAGTTACCACCCAAAAGTCTGGGGACCTGGCTTACATGACAAATTCCAAATTGTTGAAACAGGCCTCCATGGAGGATGTTGATTTCGAGTTTAAGAGTATTTCAACAAGGAATGCAGCAACAAAAGCGGTCCGGGCGATGCTGTAGCCAGAATGCCGTAGCACAGAGTATCTCACATACTCCTGGACTATGTATTTTCTTAAAATCTAAATATGTATACTCAGATATGCATTTTTACTCTGAGATTCGTTCTTGAGAGTGGATGTCCCACCTGTCTTGTTCCCTTGTGTCTTCACTTTTTACCCCTCCTTCTCCCTTGTGTCTCCTACTTTGATTTTGATATTTTTGAATTGGCTGTAGAGTAATTGTGCATAAATACATATTTACCTGAAGGATACTAATTGTTACATTTGAATGTATTCGGGTACTCACTCTTAAGTTATTTTCTCAAGTAGATTAAGTGAAGGCTTATGTTGTCCGCAAATCTGCATCCAGGGTTAAGTGCACATTAGATCTCAGAAGATGAAGCATGGGGCGCATCAGGTGAGAATATGGATTTCTGACTAACCGCTCGACCTTAGTTTAAGTTGTACTCAGTTACAGTAACCATGTATATGATTTCAGAATTAATTAAGTTGTACGAAGCTGTCAGCGGTCGGGGTCTAGACAAAGGTGGTCTAGAAGAACCGCTGATTAATACTTTGAGTGTTAATTAAGTTGTGTGAAGCTATCAGCTGTCGGGGTCTAGAAAAAGGTGTTCTAGAAGAACCGCTGATTAATGTCGGGATATTACATGGGTAGCTGTAGGGGGCTAAACAGATTAGCCACAAACCTCCAAATAAGGATTAGAATGGCGAGTTTTGTGATCGTGGAGCCCCAGTAGCCGTAGCATCCTAAGACGCCATAGATCCTAGTGACACGAGGCAAAAAAATACAGAGGAAAGAGTTAATAGAAAAATAGAATGTAAGAAATAATCAGAGAACGACAAAAAAAACAATGTGCCTTTCACCTAAATTAGATTCAGATACTAAAATGAGTCAGATTGAGTTAACTAAATGAAGAACTCGGCCGCGCTGAATAGATCCCGAAACACAACGAGGCATTCATCGCCGCTGGATACCTTCCTTGGGCCAAGTGCGTGGACCTTACAAAGTGGTGACCCCTGACGTGATCTCCCTACAAAGTGGTGACCGGCGACGCGATCTCCTAAACAGGCGAGTGACGTTTTTTTCAGCGCAATATGGATTTGCACCGAACGAGAGGTTTGATCATCTCCATCTCTTTCTCCTGCTGCTGTGGTAAGTCAATTCTTATTTGCCTTTTATAAATATTGAGGGAAAGACAGATGCATCCCATATATACATTTGTAGAATGAGTCGGTATACTCATATTGTTAGACCGGGGACCGGATCCGGTGGGTTTGAGAATTAGACGAAACCACGTACTTGTCAGGGACATGATAGTGGCAGCGTAGACGAGGAATGACACCCATGTTCTGAAATGGAAATATCTCGCTGTTTGCCTAAGTAACAAGAGATGAAACTTAAAAATTGGAATATCATCATCCAAAATTATATTCTGGTACTCAACAGAGATTCATAAATTAGAACCTAAAGTTTTAATCTGTAAACTGCCTTCTCTATTGTTTTATTTGCTTCGTTGCAACAAATGAGCAACATTTTAATGAGAATGAGCAAACAGAATAAAAATGCCAAATTATAAACAATTGGGAAACTTGTGATTGGATAAAGAAAGACAATTTAAGTTGATACATTTAAATATGAAAAGCAATTTGGGTAAAACAGAGTGATAAAATCACAACACAGATAAAATAGCTTCAAAGAAAGCTTCATTGAGGCCTAAATTATACCTCAGCTTTTGAGGACTACTGCTACAAAGCAGAACTCCTCTTGACTGCAGTCANAAGACAATTTAAGTTGATACATTTATATGTGAAAAGTAAGCTGGGAAAAACAGAGTGATAAAATCACAACACAGATAAAAGAGCTTCAAAGAAAGCTTCACTGAGGAAAAAATTATACCTCAGCTCTTGAGGACTAACTACTACAAAGCAGAACTCCTCTTGACTGCAGTCAAACAATAGATGATAAGCTTAAAAAATCTGAAACTGATAGACAGATGGAAAGTGATGATTTTATAAAACAAATGACTTTGTTTCTGAGAGTGGCTCAAAGCTGAGTCCGAAGGTACACTCACTCAGAATACTCATGTTTTTCCCCCTGTTGCATGGGAGGTGTTATGGCCAAATAGTAACACACAATTAAACATAACACACCTTATATCAAGCAAATGGCTACTGGGCCTTAACAAACCTTTGAGACCTAAAAACAGTGATTGTGCTTTGCATCAGCCCTGAGCTTGCCCAGCTCCTCAACACCTTTTCATATTCAAATGAATTGCCATGAGAATGCAATTTGTGACAACTTAGACCTTATGGCAGATGGAAAATTTCGCACATGAGTTGTGATTTGACCATGTACTCCAAATATGCTTGCAGTCATTGGATGTTAACAACTTCAGAGTCTCTCATTGGCTTTAAGACAGACTAGTTGTTATACATACAATGTACAGTACATGTGTGTACTACTGTGACTACAGGGCCAAATCACAACACATTGGAGACTATATTATTCCAAAGACTCTCCAGAGACCAGAAATAATATTATTTTAATATAATATAATTATATTATAAATCAAATTATAATGTACATTATATTATAATCGCCAAGCATGGCATTACATAGAGAAATGTGATTTGCTAACCCTTACAATTAAAATTGGTCTGCTACCCAGTGCCCAAAAGGGAGGAGGTGGAGGTGTGTTTTCATTTCAATAGTGTGGCACCAGAGATAGCGAACCAATTCACCCTTCACTGAGGAGCACAAACTAAAAATGTTATCTGATCAAAGAGAGTGGCTAACATTATTTGGAAATTTAAACATCCAAATTTCAATGCAGAACTCAGAAGCTCTGAATTTGCACCTAATCTTGCTCCTCAAAAAATGGAAGTATTTTGATCCAGATCTCACCTCATACTCACATTCTGAGGCTGGTTACCGGTTACAGCAACAGGACCAAATTTACATCACAATTGTAAAACTTCCTTCCTTTGTTTGGAGCATGACTGTATTTACACAAAGCCACGGTCGAATGCAGCCACACAGCACTATTTGATCTTTTAAATTTACTTGAAAAATAATGAAAGGGGTGTGTAAAATACTAAACATCAGACCAAAATACCAGAAGTCTTTATGTGCAACAGAGATCTGCATGTGTGAACAACACCATAAAACAACAATTGCCAAACAGACAACACCGAAACAGGTGAACACATTTCTGCCCACAGATCTGACTGTAATGAGAGCAACCGCAACTAAAGCCATGGACATTGGTCCATTGGAGTTCATGATGACATGGGTGATAAAAACACCAATTAATCTAGAAAATGTCCCCAGCAGAACTGGGGTCTATAATGCTCATGACACAGCAGACTGTGAAGGCTCAACTGCAAGAACGGCATCAAGTGTTACACACTCAGACTGCACTGAAACAGTAGCAGTAATTCAGATCTGACCGATGACACTCAGTTTCATGTGACATCAGGAATTAAAAGTACAATACATGATGATGATGTAGTTAAAATAATTCCACATGATTGAACGTGAAACTGATGAGAAGTTCAAAATTAACTGTGGTTCTCTCTGTATTTGATTCTGTCTCAGGCTGACCACTGCAATTCCTTGGAGGACAGATACCAGGAAGGCGCCTGGTCCCATCTGCATCAAGCCAGGACAGCAGAATTGTTAGACCATAACCTGAAACGCGGGAGATGGGTGCAAAGACACTTGAAGGGGCCAGTCACACAAATATCTATATGGCTTCCCGGATTAGCACCGGAACTAAATTTTTACAGCAACAGATTGCTATAGATTAGACTCCGCCCATCTCCCAGACATGAGCACAGAACACAAACCACATCTAGACTTTTCAGTCTGAACACTACACATAACAGAAAAAAATGATGGCTTAGATTGCAAACGTGGTACCCCACTAAAGATCTATTGTCCGTCTTCACACTGACAGAACCACATAGCCTCACACACATAGGACAATATATTAATCCCATGATGACAGTCTGAAAGAGACACACAACATATATACTATTTGCAACCATCTGCAAACTCATGGAACAACACTATAACACACATTTGTATGACTAGTCACAGATCGATGGTGTAACTTCAAAACACAGATGCAGACGAGTCCTTACAATTTAACATTTTTTATCTTTCTGATTGTTATTGGGGTGGTTGACAAGCCAGAGGGCCCCTGGTTTCTCAACACACCACTAATAACAGAAAAACATTATCAAAATTATCAAATGTGAAGTGCCTGCACTTCATTTCTATCAATCAATCATAAAATGTACAATTCTACAAAACCATCAACTGTGACTTAGCGTGCATATCAGATACACACCACACACACACACACACACAACACACACACACACACACACACACCACACACATCTGTTACAAGGAATTCAGGATTTCCATTCGAGAAGAATACTAAAATCATGTTCTAATACTTCTTAGAAGACGTGGCCGCTTTGTAGATTCCGGAATGAACGTGATTATTATATATACCTAACACAATGATTGTGATTATTATTATTATTGTTGTAATTATATGGCTTGTTTATTGATGCATACCTCTACATTAATGTTCAAGTTATACTGACCTCTTGCTGCATTTCCTTTGACTCATTCAGACCAAGAATACCTAAATTAATGCTTACATGGGACTACCCTACCATATATGACCTTGAAAGATTTTTAACACCAGATGTACCACTCGCAATTGCTGACATGAAAATCAGATTTCTCTTTTGTTTCATTGTTCTTATGTTAACTTATGACTTTTCTATATTACCCAATGGGTGACAACGTTAAGTTGATCAGAATTCAGTCATTGAATGGCCATTAAGATGCTTTTCAGGTGTCTCACACAAAGCAGTGTGTAAGCAAGGAGAACCCCTTCAACTATTGAAGTCTGCCCAGATAACCGCACCACCGGAGGTGAGAGGATTCAGGAAGATGGGTCAGACTATCATCCTAGAAAAGGTGCCACAAGGAGCAGAGGTTTCTCCATGAAAGGATGACACGTAAACTGAACAAGACATAAAGGCCCAAACTGACTCACTGAACTGTGCTCACATGCTGAGCTCAACCACAGGTAGAAACCCTGGAGACATTCACCCACCTGCCAAACTCAAGCGACACACACCTGCTGATACTGAATGTTCTGCAGATGAATACAGCCCTCCGAAGGTTTCTACAGCTGCTAACATCACAAAGACAATTTTGAGTTAACATCTCAACGATGAACAATCACCTAACAGTGACCCCATCGGATTCATCTGAATGTGACCCATTGGGGTCAAATGGGGGACTGTAAGGATAAAAGAAACTAGAACACTTTGATCTCCTGAGAGGCAAACAATGCACTGGCATCTTCAGGACACCCCACAGAGGGGTGGTGCGGGAAACGCCTCTCTCACATATGCATCTGTGCCTTTTCACTCAAACTGGTCAAGAATATAATGTTCTAAATGAATGCAAATAAGATTTACAGTCATGTTTGGTTTCATTTGAATAGTTTCAGGGCAAGTGGTACAATGGTCTTCATCTTACTAAAAGATAATACAGATCCTAAGAGTTAAGAGAAACTTCGATCACCGTAGAGAACAATCCCATGCAAATTACCTTTTGTTACCATTGAGGTGTAGACCACCCAGGTCTGGCACCTGGATCAATGCAAATGCATGTTGGACAGCCTAGAATTGGGGATGTATTTACTTAGTTTGGTATTAAAGGACTGCAGCAAAGGGTCAGCTCGATTCTGTAAAGAGAATCCCGTCGTACAGAGTATCTCCCATCCTCTGGACATGTATTTCTAATACATCTAATATATG
The DNA here is from genome assembly GCA_018155175.1 of Sinocyclocheilus anophthalmus. Classification (NCBI taxonomy): domain Eukaryota; kingdom Metazoa; phylum Chordata; class Actinopteri; order Cypriniformes; family Cyprinidae; genus Sinocyclocheilus; species Sinocyclocheilus anophthalmus. Next base: position 997,177 of record JADLZN010000144.1, read on the forward strand.
GTAATCTCAGATATGCATTTACTCTTAGAGTGGTGAGAGTTTGCTGTCTTGTATTGATTTGATTAGTTGAATGGGCTGTGGAGATAATGGGCATATACATATTACTGATGATATAAAATTGTACATTTACGTCATTCGGATTACCTGAAGTATTTCTCAGTAGTTGCGTGAAGGTTCTGTGTCGCCAATCTGCGTCCAGGGTTAAGATGCCCCCCAAACATTAGATCTTAGGAGATGAAGCAATGGGGCGTCTCAGGTGCGATTTAAATTTTGACTAACTTGCTTGACCTTAGTTAGGTGTACCTAGTTAGTAACCATGTGTATGATTTCCGCTTACTTAAGTTGTCCTGAGCTGTCGCTGTCGGGGTCAGACACAGGGGGGTCTAGAAGAAACCGGATTAATATTTTGAGTATAAATTTAAGTTGTACGAAGCTGTACAGTTGTCGGGGTATAGGACAAAAGCGTGGTCAGAAAGAACCGCTGGATTAAGGTATGAGCCTAATTGGGAACTGTTAGGGGGCTAAATAGTATTAGCCATAAACCTCTGAATAAGGAAAAACTGGCGAGTTTGTGATCGTGGAGCCCACACATAGCGCCATGAGGCATCCTAAGCGACATAGATTCCTAATAAACGAGAAAAAATACAAAGTAAAGAGTTAATTAGAATAATCGAATGAAAGAATAATCAGAGACCGACAAACAACCAATTTGCCTTTCAACCTAAATTAGAGGTCATACTAAAATGGAGTCAGATTAGAATTTAATTTAAATTGAATAACTTTGTGCGCTGAAAAGACTGAACACGCAAGAGACCTTCATCCGCCAATGGATACCTTCCTTGGGCCAGGTGCGCGGACCTTACAATACTATATGAGATAAATGTAATTGTTACGTCCCTCATCAATCAATTGTGGTTCCTCTAGAGATATTGTTAGACATAACATACAAGATTTAGGTGTGTGCGTATCAAGGTGGGAAGAACTGGGAAGAAACGGCAACAAAATCAATAATTGTCACAGTGTTTATTTTCTTTTAGAGTGCTTGAGAAAGAGTGAAGTAGTAAAGTAAATATTTACAATATGTACAATCAATGAATGAGCCAGTCGGGAACAAGTTGGAGGAGAGGAAGGAGCGAGAGAGATGCTTAAATCAAAAAAAAACTAAACAAACAAAACTCCCAATAACTAAGGTTAACCAAACCATAACTATCTAACAACAGAAAATGTAGAAACGAACATCTTCAGCATACGAGACGCCATCGCTCACTACTCTGACTAATCAAACAAAAACATACAAAATTAGCACCTCTCGCTCTAGCCTGGTGTGTCTAATACAGTATGGAATTCTACATGATGTAAATGTATGTCGCGACATGCTTACCTTACTCACAACCTCTTCAAACAGTTTGCACAACTCTCATCAGTGACTAAAGAGAAGTTTCACAAACAGACACCTCATTGGGTAACATCAAACAGGTGCAGAGCGCACATCAAAGTCATAATCAACAAGCAAAACACTGATACTACTGCAAAACAACAGAACCGTAACTCCAACAAAAACAGACTCTCAAACTGGTCTTGCAAGAGAGAACCGTCCTCACAGAGCCGTATCATCACCCAGCCCAGACTAATCGCCATTAAAGTTAGAGTGGATTTTAAACTGCAATTGGTGGCGCGATCACAGATCTTGCGTCAGCAGAGTGGCAGACAGATCCTCCAATGAACTTCACATCTGAAACAGACAAAGCATAGATACAGACGCACTCATATAGCAACATATACATAAGCAAGCTTACATAGCGTAGCGTACATAACAGTAATAATTTATGAAATGTATATAATACAGTATGTATTCAAATGAGAGAAAAAAGAAAGGGGGAAAAAAAACAATTATACATACAGAAGTATACGTGCATGCATACACACACAGCCATGCTGTGCTGTACATAAATGTAAACATTCACACACTGAACAAACTCAATCAGAATCTAGTGAGGTCAAAGAGTGAAAGAACTTTAGAATGGGGTTCCAAATTTTGTAGAATTTAACAGTTGTACAGTGTACTTTTAGTTTTTCTAGAGAAAGGAATGACATGAGATCTGTTAACCAAGAGGCAGTTGCGGGTGGAGTTGGACAATTCCAAACTTCCAGTGTAGCAAAATGCATCTTCTAGCAACCAGGGAGGCAAATGCAATAACATCTGCTTGTTGTTTCGAAAGAGTAGAAAAAAACACAGACACACCAAAGATAGCAACCATAGGACATGGAGGGAGAGAAATGTGTAACACCCTTGAAAGAAAATCAAAAAAGGAAGCCCAGTATGAAAAATGAAACTGAAAAATGTATGAACATGGTCAGCTAGAGAAAAGGAGCATCTGATAAGTCATCTGTTTCTGGAAACAATTTATGAAGTCTAGCTTTGGTAAAGTGGGTTCGGTACAAAACTTTTAACTGAATCAGCCTTAACCGGGCACAAGCAGAAGTAGAATTAACTCTAACAAGAGCCTCAGACCAGAGCTCTTCAGAAAAGCTGAGCTCTAACTCTTTCTCCCATGCTGACTTCAAACATGAGAGATGAAGATCTAGATGAAAGCAACATGAGATAGTGTAAATAAATAACAATTTGGTCCCTCGATATCTCTTTGCCGCCTTGAAATCTTCTCAGTCTCATTAAAGTGTAAAATAAATTAAACGGCGGAAGTAAGAAAACACATTCAACTGGTATTCTCAAATATTCAATTATTACCGAAATTAAGATCTTAATAGCAATGCGAGGGGGAGTTTTACCTCTTAAACCGATGGGCTAGGGGAAATACATACAGGATGTTTTCCCAAGAACAAGTGTTTTGTATAAAATTGCCACATATACAGAAAAACAAGTCCATATTAGGAATAGACTTCCTGGCGACGGAGGCTGAACCCCCTTTATAAATCAGCACAAACTCCTTGACTATGAGTAAGAGACATTTAAACCCCCTACAAGAGAGAGAGAGAGCCGATAGAGAGGTGTTCAGAGAGGAGAGAGAAAGAGTGGGAAAGGAGGGGTGAGCATTCTCAAAACAGAGGAGTGTTTCTAACGTTGCGTGCTTTTGTTTAAAATAAACAATGAATACATTAACACTCGCTGCAGAGTTCCCTAATCATAAATTTATCATTCTCATACATAGATAATAATATGGAATATAATCATTCTTTGATACATTTAAACCCATGTCCTCTATTTTAACTTCTGCATTCAAAAGACAATAATGACAGTATGTAATACTTTTCATCTGGCAATATTGATGAACTCGATCACACTTGCTCAATGGAATTTCACCCAACTTCTGTTCTCCTTAAATTCTTTCTACACAAAATAATGAGTCAGGGATTGAACTCAAGATTGTCACTCTTACAAACAGTGGGGTATAAACCTATTTACATTTGGTCTGACACTCCATTGTACGAAAGTTTCAAAGCAGGAACCAAGCTGCAACACTAATAAAAGTAAAGCATTTACCAATCTTGCGGTGGGGTGGGCTTTAACAATTACCCCGAGGCCGGACCGCATGTGGGGCATTTTTGTACAGACTAACAAGACCCCTTTTTCCTTCGGCCTTTGCGTATAATGCAAAGGCGCCACCACATATTCGTGGCCAAGGCTGGGGTGTATCCATTCATGCCAAGCCACGTTCATTACCTGTACTATAAAAGTTGGTACAAGGAACAAACTATCAGAAGACAGGTATACATTGTCTCATACCCCCCTGTCACACAATATCCGGAATTATGATTTTAAGACTCTTGCTTCTCGTCGCCTTCCGTGACTAGAATCTTTCAGCTCCGAACATAAATCCAGCTCCAGATGCGATCACAGATCCCCTCCTGTCTACGGAGCTGCCTTTAGCCTGCTTGCATGGATCCATTGTGGCTGGAAATCAGTCAGCACCCCTGTCTGCGTCACAGCGATGACATTCGCAGGTCCAAGATATTTTGGCTCTCTGAGCTTTGTAGGTTTCAGGCACTTTATCAACACCTTTTGGCCTGGAGCAAAAGAATGAGTCGCTTCTCTACAGGAAGAGGGAGAGATAGAGAAACATCACCATTTATACTATTTAAAGTTTTGACCAGGGAAACCACGTAATCCGCGATGATCACCTCCATATCACCTGTGGAGAGATTACCAGCACGAACCTTAACCCACGGGGTGGGGAACGGTCTACCCATTAGTATTTCAAATGGAGACATATTTGTTGTCGATGAAGGGGACATTCTTATTTCTGCCAACACTACAGGTAGTATGTCGACCCAATTTCGGCCTGTCTCCATACATGCTTTCGTAATTCGATCTTTTATAGTTTGATTCAAACGTTCCGCTACCGAAAACGACTGGGGATGATAGGGTATGTTCAAATGCCAGTTAATATCTAGCTCTTTAGCTAAAAACTGGGTAACCTTGGAGGTAAACGGTGTACCATTACTGCTTTCTATAACCGTTGGTATACCAAAACGAGGTATAATCTCCTTAGCAAGTACCTTCATTACAGTCTGTGCATTTTCTCTTCCACACAGGAAAACCTCAGGCCATTTGGAGAAACGGTCCACATATCACAAGAAAATATTTGTGATTAAAGGAGCATTTGTGTAAGTCTATTGTAAATGCTGAAATGGCCGTGCCGGAGTGTGTATAGAATCATGTGTACTAGCTTATGGCGAGTTTAGCCAGATAAACAAGCATCTATAACAACAAGTATTTTTTTTCGTTGTATTTTTTTTTACATTTGCTATACAATACGATTGATTCAAATTTTTAATCACTTTCTCTTGTGAGACACCATGATAGTGTCTGCATAGCATAACAATGGTAGAGGCTGGCAGAGCAATCCTGCCCTGCTTATTTCTCAAAATACCTGCTTGATCCGGTTTTGCTTCATTCGCTGCCCAGTGGTTTAGATCATTTTGTGTGGGGTTTGCCTGTAATAGTTTAATATCTAAATCATTAGTCAACACAAAGGACATTATGGGCACCTCTGTGCCTGCTTTGTCGACATGTGGACTTGATATGACATCCCTAGCTGCTCATTTAGCTACTTCGTCTGCAAGTCTGTTTCCCTTTGCTTCTTCTGACTCTCCTGATGCATGCCCAGTTACTTTTATCACAGCCAATTTTGACGGTAACTGTGCTACATGAATCAGTTCAGCCACAACACTGTGGTGGGATATGGGTTTTCCCTCTGAAGTTTTAAAATCCCTTTCTTCACACAGTTTGGCAAAATCATGTACAATCCCATGTGCATATTTTGAATCGGTGTATATGTTGATACACTGATCTTTTGCCAATTAACAAGCTCTTGTTAACGCAATTAATTCTGCCAATTGTGCTGATTTATATGGCAGAGAATAAGCCTCAATGACACAGTCAGGTAATTCAACAAACGAATACCCACACCAGTATTCATTATCAATTGGTTTATAGCATGTTCCATCTACATACCAATGTTTCCCCTCCTCCAGGACAGATACAGAACACATCTGGCCTGCAAGCGGCGAATTAGGAATCCTGGCTAGGCAGTCATGATCGCTGTCCTCAAATTCACCTGCAATAACAACTTATGCAAACATAAGGTTGGGCCATGAACTACGGAAGTTGGTTTCAATGTTAAATTAGCAGTAGCTAATAATATTGCTTCATAGCCAGAACGTCGTTGAGCAGTCATATGCTGCGTAGAAATGTTGTGCATAATAGCTCCTACCTGATGAGAAGTGTGCACTATGAGTGGATGTGACAACACTATACGTTCTGCATCTTGCACCATGATCGCTGCTGCAGCCACTGCGCGCAGACAGTCTGGAAGCCCTCTAGCCACCGAGTCTTAGGTTTTAGACAAATACGCTACTGGGCGCTAAATGCCCCCGTGCTCCTGGGCCAAGATTGCGGCGGCTGTTCCCCCACCTTCATGCACGTACAAATGAAAGTCAGTTGTATATGTCGGTAGGCCAAGGGCAGGTGGCCTTGTCAAGGATGCTTTCAAATGTCTGAATGCGTGGTCCATTTCTGCTGTCCATGCAATATCATCGGAGTCCTGCACGGTGGCTGCTCTCAAGATTTTGTCATACATGGAACAGTTCGGCACCCACGCTCTGCAATAGTTCACCAAGCCCAGGAAGCTTTGCATTATCTTCTTCGTGGAGGGCCGTTTGTACGTAGCAATGGCTTTGATACGATCAGCAGACAGTTTTATTGTACCTTGCGACAATTCATGTCCGAGTTACTCCACCCTCCTCTGAACCCACTGAAGCTTTTCTCGTGATGCCTTGAACCCAGCTTCCGCCAGGATGTTGCAGACAATGCTGGAGACAGCAGCACACTGGTCCGCAGAGGCACCAGTAACGAGGATGTCGTCCGCGTATTGTAGCAGACAGGTATCAGGAGGGAGTTGAGCATCCGCTAACGTTGCGTGCACTACGGCGGCGAACACAGCCGGCGAATCTCAGGCCCTGAAGCAGTCTAGACCAGCTAAGTTGAGCATGATCAAAGGTGAAGGCGAACAGCGGCTGAGAGACAGGATCTACAGGAATGGAAAAGAATGCAGAGCATAGATCAATAACTGTGAAATAGGCATGTGAACTAGGAATAGAATTAAGTATTGTGTGCACATCAGGTACAATAGGAGCCAATGGTTTAATTATGTCATTAATCTTTCTAAGATCCTGTGTCAATCGCCAGGAACCATTCGCTTTTCTTATTGGATTGATCGGTGTATTGTAGGGTGAGTGAGTCTTGATCAGAATGCCTTATGCCAGCAAATTTTCTATAATAGGCCGAATCCCATCGATTTTTCTTTTGAGAGAGGGTATTGTTTACAAAAAACTGGTGTGCCTCTGGTCAGAGTAGCCGCATAAGGGCGGACATCTATGAGGCCCGCCTCATCCTTATGCTCCGCCCACAAGCGAGGGTTGACATCCCCTTTTTCCGGTAAGGCTGCAGTTGCAGCCTCAGCCTCAGTGGTCGCACTTCCTGTCTCAACAGTCAGAGAATAGACAGAAGGAAACATGACTTGCAGAGAATTATTCTGAAATGTAATATGAGCACCCAATTTATGCAGCAAATCTCTACCCAAAAGGCAAAATGGAGCATCAGGTATTATTGCAAATGCGTGCATCTTAAACAAAGAAGGATTGTCTTTAGAAGTTACCGGTAAAGTTGGTGTCATTTCACAACGTACAGGGACAGCGGAAATTCCCACTGCTTTTTCCTGCAAGCGTTAGCGAAGTGTCCCGCAATGCCACAATAATAACATACTTTCGTCCCTGTTTTGACAACAGTATTAATCAGCATCATCGCTGTAGGTTTCCCTCGGGAGGCTTCAAAAGCTCCCGCGGTGGAAAGCTCACGCAGTCTCCGAGACAAAGCGTCAACAGAAATATCTGTTATATTCGAAGTTGTCAAACGAACCAATTGTGCGATTTCTGTTTGCATGTTATTAAAAAACGTATTGACAAACAAAGGAGAACGTTGATCTAATGGAATGGCAGATTCTTCAGTCCAAGCATGCTTAAATCGATTGCACCCCCAAAACTGCAACCACCCCACAGGATTTTCGCCCGCTTTCTGTTTCGTGTTTGCAGCATGCGACAAATCTTGCTTAGCCGAAGACAATTTCACCAGAAAAGCAGTCAATTGTCTGAAAAATTCTTTTAGCTTTTCCACATCAGCCCAAATCCACGCATCATCTTCATCGTCCTCCGAATCAAATATTTGCAACGTTCGGAAAGATTTTGATTGTGACAGATCTAATGATTTATCTCCTTTTGATAAAGCACCGTGGCGAGATGACGGCGCATCCCGTTTAGGACTCAAAACATCAATCTCTGCAATCAATTCTTCCTCTGTAATTTCTGGCGGCAATGTTTTAGTCAAAATGAAGCGATAATCACGCCCCCTGTCAATTGACTGTACGCGGTTAAACGCTTCAATACAGACACATATTGATGCGGACACCGTAAAGGATCTGGCAAATCTTTAGCAATCGCGACAGCATCCGACATTGCCAGCGGGGTTATTTTAAACCCGTCTGGAATCTGCACAAATGGGTATAAATCACTTGCACTAGGTAGTGGCGGGTACAGACAATTGGGGGTTAATTTTTCTTGTTCAGGCTTACCAACAGTATCATACCGAGGCGGAGCCGAGCTGGGAGAGTCAACATGGGACATTAGAAAAAAAGATTTTTTATCAGTCAAACGACTGACCAACCAGCCAAATTACTCAAATACGGTTCAGTATTAAACCCTTTATTGTTTCTGTACATCCAATCCCTTGGCAACTCGCCAAGAATAGGTTTTGAGATTGTCTGCCCCATCGGAGATCAAAAATGTCTCGTCAATTTTAGTGCACTTTCACAATTTATAGAATGGCCAAACAAAACACAAAATAGAGACCGCGGTCTTATATTAACTTTTTGATATTTTTGCCAAAAGAAAGCTTTAAATTCTGTATTATTCATGAAATCACTTAAGAAACCGAGAACTTTCACGGCAAGAGTGAGCAATTAAAATCTTTCCCACTACTCTATTTTTCTGAAATAGATAGGTTAAACGGAAAGCTTCTCACTCTTCGTCCCACATATAAAATGTGAGGAAAACAGATTAATGCCAAATATGACACAATCAAATTGAAAACGAGAATAAATTCAATTTCTCTTACAGAAAAATAAAAGTTTCTTACCTGTCTTTTTGAGAAATTCCGGAAGGACGAGCCCCCACTTGTTAATAAAAATAACAATTTGGTCCCTCGTATCTCTTTGCCACCGTGAAATCTTCTCAGTCTCTCCAAGTGTAAATAAATACGGCCGGGAAGTAAGAAAACACACATTCAAATTTATTCTCAATACTTCAATTTATTCATAAAAATACAGATATTATATAGGCATATGTCGAAGGGAGTTTCACCCTCTTAACCAATGAGGATAGGGGGACATAACCATACAGGATTGTTTTTTTCCCAAGAACATGTGTTTTTATAAAATGGCCACATGTACAGAAAAACATGTACATATTAGGAATAGACTTCCTGGCGACGGAGGCTGAACCCCCTTTATAAATCAGCACAAACTCCTTTACCTTGAATATTGAGTAAGAGACATTCAAACACCATACGAGAGAGAGAGATGGAGGTTGTTAGGGAGAACAGATAGAGGAGGGTGATTCAGAGAAGGAGAGAGAAAAAGACAGAAAGGAGGGGTACGGCATCAAAAGACAGAGAGTGTTTTCTAACACCTCTTTACTTCATGTTGTTAACTTTCTGTTGTACTGCTGTTTTGTGTTCATCCAATTCTCCCCAATTTTTTTTTTTTTACATTGACTATCATTTGATTCTACATTTGAATCATTTGATTCAGTTCAGAACTTTGGAGCGGGTTCCTGAGCATATGGCGAATCATTTGATTTAGGTCGGAAACCTTTGCGTAATGCGAATCATTTGATTCGGAACTTTGGAGCAGGTTCCTGAATCTTTTGAACTTCGGAGCAGGTTCGTAAATCTTTTGATTCAGATTGGAAGTTCGAAATGGGTTCACGAATTAACCTGAAATGATGGTTCGTGAATCATTATTCCAATCAGGACTACGGATCGCAAATCTTTTGATTCAGATTGGAAATTCGGAGCGGATATCGTAAATCTTTTGTTTTCTTTCCTTTTTTTAATGAAACGGGGGGGGGGGTACAAAAATCACACATTAAGCAGGACCCAGTTTATAACAAACAAAGCAAAAGAGGAAAAGAAAGAAAGGAAGACGCATACAAATACATCTTCCGCCCTTCACGGTTTTCTATCGTACCAGGGATCACTTTGTTCCATACCCAACAAAAATTTAGCGGATGTCCCGTCTGGCTGTGGTTTCCTGTTTGGCTGAGCCACACAACAAGAAAAGAAAAAAAGAGAAACAAACAAAGAACCGTGTCTTGTTGCTCCTTGCTCCCAGCCCCGGGTTTTGGGCGGTCTTGTTTCCGTCTGTGGTCGCGCCCCGCCTTCGTTCTCTTTGTATCTCTTGCTCGTCCCCCCCCGCCCTCCTTTTCGCCCGCCCGTTCGTTCCCCTGGCGTGCCCATCACAACTGTTAGGAAACAGATACATAAATGCCCCCCACATGACGACAAGAATACACAGTAACACGCGAAGAGACAAACACAACAACACCAAGCTTGCAATGCTCGCCTTTCTGCAGACGTGCCCACCCCGGTCACCCTGTCCCAGCGCCTGACTTCTTTTCAAAACAATAAGGAAACAGAAAAAATAAAGGAGCAAGTTGGGAAAGTAATCCACTCTGTGGTTCATGTTTAACGGATCACACCAAACGAAGCCACTTCTCGTTTCCCACCACTGTAACCCTGACCATCGCTTGTTCTGCTTTCTTCAAGGCGTAGACTGTGAGCCCCCTTCCACGCCTCCTGACAATTATCCGCGATCCGAAATGTCCACTCTCACGCTAATTTGAATCAAAACCCGTACGACAAACCAGCCTCTAGTCTGCGTATTGAGACCCCACCCGGCCCTCTCTAAACACCGCAACATATGATTATGATACTCAAAACAACTAAGGACCAAACGCTACTCGCTCAGGTGCTGCAGGACAAACAAATGCGCGAATCGTAGCCGGTACAAGACCACAAAAAAAATCAAATGAAAGCTGCGGACCAGGACATCGTTTTTGACAATATCGTAAGCGGCATGCTACTCCTGTAATTCGTATCCAAAAAGTTGAAAATTTTTTCCTGGTGTTCGGATTTTGTGTTGTATCTTACCTCTTCCACGTTTATACTAAAGAGTTTTTAAAGCATACCAATATCATTTACGTAGTATGTACGTCCTAGCACATTGCTCTCTGATGCTTGGGTTTCGGGCCATCTCCTACACCAATTTTTTATCCCTTCGTGGTCCTGCCGCACCAAACCCACACATAGCACTATGTTTGAGTTGTAAAAAAATGAAATGTGTTTGTTTCTACGAAAGAAAAGACAAAATCTTCAACCATCATCACACCCATCAGAACTCTACCATTATTTTCATAAAAACAAAACTACCAAACACTAATTCTTATGTCACACTCCCACATACCACCTGTGAGCTGTTGATGCTGTGTGTGATGTAGACGAACCACCCAAGCCCTTCCCACACCCCCGTGGCTCCACTCTCTGTCACATACCAGCCAACTTTTAATGAAACATGAGCGCACCACAAAAGAGAGAGATGGTGAGCAGGAAGGACCTGGCTGTGTCCGGCACTGATAACTACGATTGGAGCGTGTGTAAAAACAGCACCCCACAAAAAACATAAAAGAGTGAAAATCAATCTAATTAAGTGAACAAGAGACGCTAGAGAATACCACATACACAACACCCCAAACAACCCACGCCTTACACCAACAAATATAAAGCCACAATGTAAAAAATCAACAACTCACTAAATATCAGAAGCACAATAACACAACTAAAAACTGACCCGAAACACAGATACGAGCCACGGTAATAAGGTTTCAAGAGGGTTTGTTTGTGAGATTGAGAATGTGGATCAACTAGCTATAGCACACTCTGGTGAGAGGTTAGGTAACACACTGTGTAAGGTAATGATTGTACGCTTTTGAAAGAAGCTTCTTATAGTCACCAATGATGCATTATTTGGTCAAAAATACAGTAAAAAAAAAAAGAAATATTATTACAATTTAAAATAAAATTTTTCTATTTTAATATATTATGTCTGATTCGGATCAAAGGTGAATTTTCAGCATTTTTACTCCAGTCTTCAGTGTCACATTGATCCTTCAGAAATCATTCAATATGCTCATTTGTCCTCAAGAAACGTTTTGAATTATTATCAATGTTGAAAGCAGTTGTAATGCTTAGTACTTTTTTGGAAACCATGATACTTTTTTAGGATTCATTGATGAATTAACCATTTAAACACAGAATTCTTTGCAATTGGTAACGTTATACATGTCTTTACTGTTATTTTTGATTAATTTAATGCATCCTTGCTGGATAAAAATATCAATTTCTTAATATTCTTAATACAAACCTTTGAATAAACAGTGTGTGTTTATATAAAATAGACTAAAACAATATAATGAGCAGTATTTGTGCATGCAGGCTGCAGAACAAACTGTTTTTATAGCTGAAAGTGAAAGTGTTTTTAACTGGTTGTCAAACTCTTCCTTGCTTAAACTTTCTGTAGTGGTCATCATGCTCTTTTGCAAGAAAATATTCATTTTTAGGTTAATTATCCCTCATTTTGTTCCAAACCAGCGTAACTATTTTTTTCAGTACAACACTATACAAGACATTTTGAATGTTCACAGTTGAAATTAATGGTAACTAGGGGCTGTAAAGCTCCAAAAATGACACCATAAAAGCACCAAAAATTTGTCCATATGACCCATGCACTATATTCCAGGTTGTCTGAAGTCATACAGTAGTTTAGTGTGAGAAACAGACTGAAATATAAGGAATTATTCACCTCTTCCTCTTCCATAGCTCTCAAATCCCATTTGTGCAATTTAAATGTACACACGTTCAAATTTGACACATTTTGATTTCTTATAAGATGCCATTGACATTTGGCATCACTGACATCAGACACTGAGGGATATGTTATGGCTAAAGCATGCTGGGAAAGCGCACACAGTAGTCATGGTAAATTAAGCCATTGTGTTCCTAATCAGCATTCAGTACAGAATGTGTTTGTGTGTTTGTAGTTGTGTGTGTGTCAGAATCTGGTGGAGTGTAACCTTCACTTAAGAGCTCAAGGACTTCAGCTCTCTTCCCACGCTCGCATCCGCCTCTCTCTCTCTGTCTGCGCATCTCGTACCATCTCTCTCGTCTCCTCTCAGGAATAAGCAGCTGTGGAGAGAGTGATTGAAGGATGGAAGAGAGATTCGTTTAACTAAATTGGGTGAAATTTAAAAGCAGAAAAAAGTGGCATGAGACGAGCGCTGGAAGAGCGTGAGAGATGGAGAGGAGAGGGGCGGGTGAGTGAGAGACGGCCGTAACGGAGAGAAAGCCAAAAAGCACGATTAGGAGAAGAATATTAGAGACGAGCAGAAAGAGAAGTAGAATAAATTCAGTTTGAGGAGATCTGAGGAGCTCATCACGCATGCTTAGTCTTAGTATGATAGTGTTCTTAGTGGAATTTGGAAAATGTTTCAAGAGTCATGGTGCTAATGGAATTTGTTAGAAAGGAGGGGGGGGGGGGGGGGGGGGGGGGGGGGGGGGGGGTTAGTTCCACCCAACAAAATGAGCAATTCTTTCATCATTTAGTCACACTCATGGATATAATGTGTCGTTCTATTTGTGTTTGTTGTAAAAAAAAAAAAAAAAAACAAAAAAAACGTAGCGGTTAAGAAGCAGGACATTAATATTAGATGCGCTCATGTGCGCATTCATTAATAAATATTTATTAATATCTACCCTCTCTCTTTTACCCAAATATTAGGTACTGAGGAGAGTAGACAGCAGCATATTTTATCTTTCACGAACCATTGCATCTTTACCAAGCATCTGGAGGTGACACAGAAACATCTTAAAGGAATAGTTCACCCAGAACTGAGCATTTGTTAAAAATGTACTCACCTTCGGGCCATCCAAGATGTAGAAAAGTAACATGTTAAGATTTGGATTGAAGGTAGCACTGCATCACTTGCTCACAAATGGGTCCTCTGCAGTGAATGGGTGCCATCAAAAAGAGAGGCCAAACAGCTGATAAAAACATGATAATAATTCACAAGTAATTCACACCATCAGCTCCATGAAGTAACATTAAAACAATTTTTACTTAAAACCATTACTTGCCTTTGGTCCATACAAACTGTTCTCCAGTACAAAAGCCCTCTGTTGAATCAGGAGTTTGCAAGTGCAAAAACAGTTCAAAACAAATATGTTGGTGGGTTTAATGTGAGAGATGACAGGAGTTGGACTTTCTCACTGGAGAAAGTGTTATTATAGATTATGGGCTCATATTTTGGCCAGAAGCAACGGTTTACATTAAAATGCCTTAATGATGTATTTATATTTAAAACATGCAGCTTTTCACTTCACAAGCCATTAATTGATGAACTGGATTCATGTGGATTGCTTGTGGATTATTGCAATGTTTTTTGTCAGCTGTTTGGACTCTCATTTTGATGGCACCCATTCACTGCAGAGCACCATTGCTGAG